>CM074315.1:4065626-4293126 GCA_037194245.1 Opsariichthys bidens | reverse complement strand
CATACTAGTTCATTTATAGCATCAAATAAACGTGAATGAACATCAGAAGGAAAGATGTGAGGACACACAATTTATCAAGTTGTTCAAGTTCACCAACGTGAACTGGCAGATTTGGAATTATGATTGGTCAGATGGCCTGAAAAACTCTGGGGCGGGGAGCCAACGGACCAATAAACCAAGCAGTATTGTAATTCATAACAGGAAATGTGTTATATAGCATCAGATTCAGGGAGTGAAAACATTAGTTGGTTATCACAGTTGAAAACCAAAGAGCGCCTTGTCATCTTAAAATAATGGCTCCTCTGTTTAATTGCAAAAATGACGTCCCAACGAAGCCACTGCATTACATAATATTTTAAATAAAATTAAATGTATAAAATCATTTCGAACGAGATGGCTACACTCGTGTACGCGTTTGCATGCGTCTCCACGGCTACAGAATAAGCTTGAAAAGTGAACTTGTCAATCCATCTTGATGGATGAGGCAGAGAAAACTCTCACATGTGACTTGCATAAACACACGTTGCCTCGGCTTGTGAAAGTAAACCGAACCAAGAAGAAAATGCAACATAAATTAAGTCCCTGTTTCAGAACAAAGCAAACGATCTACCGGTCTGAAAACGCCCTAAGTTCATTTTGTGACCAAATTTGATTACTCTGACTGGCAGTCCATTACTTGTGATTAACGAAGGTGTTCTCTCGGTGTGACACCAAAAGAATACACATACACATCCCCTTCCATTAACCTGTCTCATGCTAGCCTGCATCAATTAAAGCCCACATCAGGACTTGGATGCTAATGGCATTTGTTCACAATGGCCACGCTTGTACAAACATAATCACTGCTTGCCTACACGCAAATGTGCCTATGTACACGCACATGGTCTGCAGCAGGGGCAGGAATGAGATCAGCGCGCCCTGCTGAATCACAGCCATTGTTTCCCCTAAAAGTATTTATTCATCTTCCTCTAGACCGTCAGCGTGTTTTACAGAGACAAATTGAGATGTGGCAAGACTAAGAAAAGTGTCATACATGGACATTGACTCTGAACAACAGGAATCAGACAGATGGAAATGTACAATAGGTTTCAATATCCTTTAAGCGATTTAATGGGAATATTGGGAACACTTTTGAGTGAAAAGCAAATCAGTGAATTGTATTTTTCAATATACTGATTCAAAACTGGTTCATTAAAAGTTAGGGGTGTAACGCTACATGTATTCGTACCGAACAAAATATCAACAAAATATCGTCTGATTATCGTTATCGGAAAAATCGTACAAAATATCGAGATATCATTTGTCAATATCGCAGACCCCTACTTCTATGGAAGCCCATTTCCGCCACTGAAAAAAAAAAAAAAAAAAAAGATTTTTGCAAGATCCAGAACCAGATCTCAGAATTTTGGGATAAAAAGTCAGAATTCTGAGATATAAAATCAGAATTCGGAGATAAAAAGTCAGAATTGTGAGTTACAAAGTCAGAATTGCGAGTTACAAAGTCAGAATTCTGAGATATAAAATCAGAATTCGGAGATAAAAAGTCAGAATTGTGAGTTACAAAGTCAGAATTCTGAGATATAAAATCAGAATTCTGAGATATAAAATCAAAATTGCGAGTTACAAAGTCAGAATTGCGAGTTACAAAGTCAGAATTCTGAGATATAAAATCAGAATTCTGAGATATAAAATCAGAATTCTGAGATATAAAATCAAAATTGTGAGATATAAAGTCAGAATTGCGAGATAAAAAGTCAGAATTGCGAGATAAAAAGTCAGAATTGCGAGTTACAAAGTCAGAATTCTGAGTTATAAAGTCAGAATTGCGAGATAAAAAGTCAGAATTGCGAGATAAAAAGTCAGAATTGTGAGATAAAAAGTCAGAATTGCGAGTTACAAAGTCAGAATTCTGAGATAAAAAATCAGAATTCTGAGATAAAAAGTCAGAATTGCAAGTTACAAAGTCAGAATTCTGAGATAAAAAAGTCAGAATTCTGAGTTATAAAGTCAGAATTGCGAGTTACAAAGTCAGAATTCTGAGTTATAAAGTCAGAATTGCGAGATAAAAAGTCAGAATTGCGAGATAAAAAGTCAGAATTGCGAGTTATAAAGTCAGAATTGTGAGATATAAAGTCAGAATTGCGAGTTATAAAGTCAGAATTGTGAGAAATAAAGTCAGAATTGCGAGTTATAAAGTCAGAATTGCGAGATAAAAAGTCAGAATTGCGAGATAAAAAGTCAGAATTGCGAGTTACAAAGTCAGAATTCTGAGTTATAAAGTCAGAATTGCGAGATAAAAAGTCAGAATTGCGAGATAAAAAGTCAGAATTCTGAGATAAAAAAGTCAGAATTGCGAGTTATAAAGTCAGAATTGCGAGATAAAAAGTCAGAATTGTGAGATAAAAAGTCAGAATTGCAAGTTACAAAGTCAGAATTCTGAGATAAAAAAGTCAGAATTCTGAGTTATAAAGTCAGAATTGCGAGATAAAAAGTCAGAATTGCGAGTTACAAAGTCAGAATTCTGAGTTATAAAGTCAGAATTGCGAGATAAAAAGTCAGAATTGCGAGTTATAAAGTCAGAATTGCGAGTTATAAAGTCAGAATTGTGAGATAAAAAATCAGAATTGCGAGTTATAAAGTCAGAATTGCGAGTTATAAAGTCAGAATTGTGAGATAAAAAGTCAGAATTGCGAGTTACAAAGTCAGAATTCTGAGATAAAAAAATCAGAATTCTGAGATAAAAAGTCAGAATTGCAAGTTACAAAGTCAGAATTCTGAGTTATAAAGTCAGAATTGCGAGATAAAAAGTCAGAATTGTGAGATAAAAAGTCAGAATTGCGAGTTACAAAGTCAGAATTCTGAGTTATAAAGTCAGAATTGCGAGATAAAAAGTCAGAATTGTGAGATAAAAAAGTCAGAATTGCGAGTTACAAAGTCAGAATTCTGAGATAAAAAATCAGAATTCTGAGATAAAAAGTCAGAATTGCAAGTTACAAAGTCAGAATTCTGAGTTATAAAGTCAGAATTGCGAGATAAAAAGTCAGAATTGTGAGATAAAAAGTCAGAATTGCAAGTTACAAAGTCAGAATTCTGAGATAAAAAAGTCAGAATTCTGAGTTATAAAGTCAGAATTGCGAGATAAAAAGTCAGAATTGCGAGTTACAAAGTCAGAATTCTGAGTTATAAAGTCAGAATTGTGAGATAAAAAGTCAGAATTGCGAGTTACAAAGTCAGAATTCTGAGTTATAAAGTCAGAATTGCGAGATAAAAAGTCAGAATTGTGAGATAAAAAGTCAGAATTGCGAGTTACAAAGTCAGAATTCTGAGTTATAAAGTCAGAATTGCGAGATAAAAAGTCAGAATTGCGAGATAAAAAGTCAGAATTCTGAGATAAAAAAGTCAGAATTGCGAGTTATAAAGTCAGAATTGCGAGATAAAAAGTCAGAATTGTGAGATAAAAAGTCAGAATTGCAAGTTACAAAGTCAGAATTCTGAGATAAAAAAGTCAGAATTCTGAGTTATAAAGTCAGAATTGCGAGATAAAAAGTCAGAATTGCGAGTTACAAAGTCAGAATTCTGAGTTATAAAGTCAGAATTGCGAGATAAAAAGTCAGAATTGTGAGATAAAAAGTCAGAATTGCGAGTTACAAAGTCAGAATTCTGAGATAAAAAATCAGAATTCTGAGATAAAAAGTCAGAATTGCAAGTTACAAAGTCAGAATTCTGAGTTATAAAGTCAGAATTGCGAGATAAAAAGTCAGAATTGCGAGTTACAAAGTCAAATTTCTGAGATATAAAGTCAGAATTCTGACTTTTCTTCTCAGTAAAAAAAAAAAAAATCCAGTTTCCTGTTACTGAGATTGACCTTCATTTGAGTATGGAAGCCTCGCCACTGGAAAAAAAAAAAAAAAAAAAAAAAGATTATTGCGACTTTTTATCTCAGAATTCTGAAATAAAAAGTCGCAAAAATCTTTTTTTTTTTTCAGAGGCGGAAACGGACTTCCATATACTTCCGATCCCAAAGCATTTAACAGGGTTTAAAGTTAAAATGCTACTTAAGGAAGTTCTGTTGTGTGTGCAGGTTGTATTTCCACCTTGGGAAAAAAAAACAACAAATGTAACCAAATGCTGGAGTGTCAGTCACTCATCAACAGCTGAAACTATCATTTACTCCACAGGAGGCCTGAGGGGAGCGAGGGAAAAGTGCTCTCTGTCCTGACAGGAGGAAGAAGGGAGAGGAGGAGTAGAGGAAATGCATAGAGGGTATCAGCACGCTTGGCCATTTGGCTGTCAAGCATTAAGTGGGTAAAAGGTAATTCATCACATTCTGGTTCGGTCTTCCTCCCTTCATTATAGTCACAACAAAATCTTTTAGGGAGTTGTTCAAAACTGAAAAAACAAACAAAAAAACTTTGATCCCCTGTGAGTCCCCAATTAGTTAGTATTTCAAGGGGATAGACTCGAATCGGTTAGACACCGTTCCCAACTTTTCCGTGCAGAGTCCTACCCACAGGTCCACGCTTCACAGCGCTGCACTCAAGCACGAGAAACGTGCTTCGTTTTCCCAGAAACATGATCTCCACTGTGGACCAGCACCACAGGGCGGAGTACTTTCGGTGTCTTCTTTTAAAAGCAGTCATTTATAGCGTCTCAGGTAGTCAACTCTTCCCTTTACAACAAACACCTTTTCATTACAAAAGGAGGATGGTGAGACAACGGAGAGATGGAGGGGGAAGAGGTATTTTTGCCTAGCCGGAGGGTACAGATGGCAGCTATTTCACACCTCCAGCTCTGGGGTAAATTCAAACCTACCATGTTTATTTAAAGCCTCCACAGTCGGCCGGAGCAGAAGTGACCGCTCATTTTATAATGGTGGTAACTGTAAAGCAATGCATTCTGAAGTCTCCCGGGAATACTTTTTCCGAAATCCAAAAGACGATGATGTTGCTACGGAAGCACGTTTGGGCCTGTGAGAGCCACAGGCGCTCGCTCCGCTGGAATCTTGCCAAAGGACACATTTTTCAGGGTTTTATTTCAACTGGTGTTTTTTTTTTCAACCCGTTTGCCTTTTTCACTCTCTGTCTATGACTTGAGTGCATGAAAGTCCTTAGGGTTTTAAATGGCTATTTTGGATATGAGGTGGACATGGAGAACAAATGGTATCCAAGTGTAAACTTCCACAGCTTGGAGTAGAATGTTTCCCCCATGGCATAAAACTGACAGCATATTGCAGATATGAATATAGTTTGAGAATGTGCATATCACATTGTACAATATTGACACATCAAAGTCTAGCTCGTTTTAATGTGGACATATTGTGGAAAACATTACTTTACTTGCTCTTCACAATAACAACATCAACATGACGAAGAAAGGTGTTTCATGTACTAGGCACGGTTTTATGATTATACAATCCCGATTATGCGATCGCTTGATTTCATGCATAATCAGCCAAAGTCCACGTATTTATGCGGGGGTCGTATTTTTTCAAATACGCCGCACTTTCGCCACATAAATGGCCCATTTCAGCAAGCAAAATATGCGGGCTAGCATGATTTCATAATCCCTGTATTTTCGTGGCAAAAAAGACATATATCTTAACAGAAAGTTGAAAAATGTTGCGTTTACTTCACACAAGTAAAGCGCCGTTATTTTCCCCCAATTGCCATGGGAACCTCATGAAGTGACGTAATGACGCGACGTGAACATCATCTGCGGTGTGAAACCGTGATGAAGCACGAAGATCATTCTCATTTGCCAACATAAATAAGTGCAAAAGACCGCGAGAAGCAGTTTCCCGGTGTGTCACATGACAGTGGGGGCAAATTATTAGTGTTAGAGGCTACGCAGTTATAGTTTTCGTTTTCACAGTGGGCTGTTGTAGTTTCATTCAGAAGTTGATGCAACTTTACAGTTGTAAGATTGCACTTTTTTGTTACAGAACAGAAGCAAAACCTTACAGTTGTAAGTATATTAGTAGTGTGTAAAATAATTCACGTTGCAGTAAGAGATTGGAAGCAGTTCATTTAACAGAAGATGTGTGTTTTGTATCGCTACCTCTGTAAAACAGGAAGCACACATTTTATTTGTTTATATTTTATTTACTCATTTTTACAGAAGTTGTTGAATATTTCTTTTCTAAAGCTACAGAACTTATTTGACTCAATGTTTTGTAAGTTTGATTCATGCGTTCATGAAGGTCTGAAATAAAACAAAATGAGAACTTCAATATTCTGTGATTTAGTAGCTTGAAGTGATCAGAAATGACTCTTGACAAGAAGGCAGTATCTAGTGAGAACAGGGTGTTGGAGGAAATCACCTTTTTTCCCTCTTTTACCGCAGTTTTTGCAAGTTCCCGTAATTTCGACGCATAAAAATTGCAAAAATATCTCGCATATTCCATCACATTTTTTAAGAAAACGTGCCGCATAATCAAGGATTCTTGCCCCCAACAATCACAAAAAAATCCGCGTTTTTCTGGAGGGCCTGAATATAAGCTTACAAGTAGGCTATATCTTGAGATATCTTAATGATGTTCACTTACATGAACAAATCTTAATGGTACTATTGCAAAATAACAAACCGGCTGTTTAATTCAGGCTCAGACATGGAGTGGGAAACAATCACACCAGTTTTTGTTGGAAAGGAAGCTTAAGCAACATTAAGTGGAATAAAGTGGTAAAAGAAAAAAAAAGCTGCCATAAAAGTGTAGGATATGGCCAATTTAAAAACTATTTTAGGGAGCTTAATTGCAAAGTGTCTGAGACATGCTTTATTGTTAACAAGTCTTCAAATGAGACGCGAGAACTACAAAAAAAGACTTACTCTCATCTTGGGTGGCTGGTCTGCCTTGGGACTGAAGAGCCTGAGTTAGGAGTACCGAGATCAACAGCAGCATGGTCTTCATCATCATCATCATCATCAAGGATTCTCTACATCTGAACTCTGCATCCAGCTCAGCTCTCCATAAAAACAGCTAGGACATCAGCACTGTGTGTGAGATGAAGAGAGAAAACCAGAATAGAAGAATTAAGAATCTATTGACAACTAAAGACAACATGAACCTTTGGTAATGTGGCATTAATAAATTCAGCTGGAGATAACCTTGGGCGGACATTGAATGTTTACTCGACTGAATTGTTAAAAAGAGGGCTGTTATATTATTGGTTAATGTTTTTCTCCACCCACCAGACAATTCTTATGCCAGCATTCATTTCGGAAGCAGAAAAACATACTAGAAAAAATTACGATAACCTTCTCTTTAGAGTTACTTGAACTGAGAAATTAATTACAAATTAAAGGATTAGTTGACTCCAGAAATAAAATGCCCTGATAATTTACTCATCTCCATGTCAAACACGTTCATGTCTTTCTTCAGTCGAAAAGAAATGAAGGTTTTTGAGGAAAACATTCCAGGATATTCTCCATATAGTGGATTTCAATGGGGTTCAACAGGGTCCAAATGTCAGTTTCAATGCAGCTTCAAAGACTCTACATGATCCAGACGAGGAATACGAGTCTGATCTAGAGAAACCATCGCATATTTTATTAAAAAAAATAATAATTTATATACTTTTTAACCACAATGTCTTCCACTAGCTCTGCGATGCGTGTCCACAACTTCACACATTACCTAGACAAGCATTTGTGGTTAAAAAATGACCGATCTTTTCTCTAGATAAGACCCTTATTCCTCATCTGGGATCATGTAGAGCTCTTTGAAGCTGCATTAAAACTGACATTTGGTCCTTCAACCTGTTGGTTCCCGTTGAAGTCCACTATATGGAGAAAAATCCTGGAATGTTTTCCTTAATTTCTTTCCGACTGAAGAAAGATAGACTTGAACATCTTGAACGACATGGGGTTGAGTAAATTATCAGGAATTTTTTAATTCTGGAGTGAACTAATCCTTTCACATCAGGGACACGACTGACAAAATCAAACTTTTGGCTTAGTTTTTCTTGTAAACAAAAGCTGAGAACAGAAAGAAACCCTGACAGAATTCCTGTAAAAAACTCAAGAGTCACAAAAACCCCTCTGATGCTTGAGCAGCACAGATCAGAGTTTCTTATAAACAGCCTGACAAAACTCTCCATCCATTTTAGATAGAACCATGAAGCAGACGAAAACAAAACGTTCCTGTATAAGGTCAATACTGGAACAGCACGTCCTTTAAGAACTCAAGGATTTTAACCGCAGACTTGTGTGCCCTCAATGAGTTTGCATCCACAAAATGACTCGGAACAGTCACCTAATGCAGCCCTTTTTTAATTTTAGTTATATTAATGTACTGAAGACAATGCAAATGTAGAAATTAGACTGTATAAACCTTGACGTACATATTTATAGTAGAAAGAACAGTTTCGTAGCGCAGTTCTGCACGAGGTCACTCCATCTGTTTGCCCTTACAAACACACGCAGTAAAACACACAGAAACACAAACGCACTCCTCCAACCCTTCACAGATATCCGTCAACTCTGCGCTGGTTTAGACCCCAGCGTGACCCCGACACGCCATTTGTCCCACTAGCCATCGGAACTCCTCGTTCAAACATCATTTACACATTTCAACACACCCCACTACGAGCGGACCGGTCTGAAAAGAGCAGAGCGTTTCAAACTTCATCGGGCAGATGTTTCTCCTTCAGAATGTTTAGCTGTGGTAACTTGTGTGTCTTTGCTTGCATTCGGGATTTAATTCGCAGATTCACAGTCTTAATATGAAGCTAAAGTTAATATGACTTTGTAAATTAAAGGGGTGGTTGACACTTTTAACTTTAGTTAGTGTGTAATGTTGCTGTTTGAGCATAAACAACGTCTGCAAAGTTACGACGCTCAAAGTTCAATGCAAAGAGATATTATCTTTTAAAGAAATTGCAGTTTAAGGACTACAACAAACTGCTGGTAGGAACTACAACAAGCTTCTTCCTGGGTTAGTGACATCACAAACCTTAATTTACATAAACCCCGCCCCCGAGAACATGCAACAAAGGGGGTGGGGCCATGTAGTAGTCAAGTGTTGTTGATGCCGTCATTTTACAGCGGACTTCTTCACAAACGAGGGTCAATTCAAGGAAAAAAGATGAACATGACGACACATGCTAGTGACGAGTTGATCAACTCCACAGCAACTACATCAATTTATCCACTAACCGTTCAGAAACGTCTAAAAGTTTTCTTCCTGAGTCTCTCCATCAGTGTCGACTCCGGTGTGAACAACGTAAGGATGAACACCTTCGTCATTTTGTCTGTGTGAGATTCTCCAGCTTTGTTGTTGTTGAGCGGTTAAAGCTCCGCCCTCTTTTGGAAAGCAGGCCGGGAGCAGCAACTCATTTGCATTTTAAGGGACACACAAAAACGGCGTGTTTTTGCTCACACCCAAATTTGACAAGCTATAATAAATGATTTTGAGCTGGGGACACCAGACACGTATACTATATCTTGCGAAAAGGAGTATAATAGATCCCCTTTAACTAAATAAAAACTCAACTGCATATGCAGCTATTCAACACTGACAAGAAAAAAAGCTCAGGAAATATCCTGGTGAGTCAGAGATGTTGTGAATGGTTTTGAATTCTCTAGACAGATCGGAAGTGTGGATACATTACAGTTTTAAGCCGAGTGCATTCTGAATGTAACTTCTGTAATCATATTTATGATTAAACCAAAATCACTTTTTAACTTATCTTACACCTATATCATTTCCTGCTAGGACGGTTCTAGCACCTCTGCAAAAAAAAAAAAAAAAAGAATGCCCTTGAGACGTATATTTCATAGAACAATGCAATGAGACGTCCATCACCTTCACTGCTGCTCTAAAAAGGATGAGAAATTTGGACAAACACCAAGAGATGAGATTTGATGGACATAAAATTGTTCTCACTGAGTTGGTTTCATTTTTCAAGCCATCTCTGCAGCTGGTACAAATCAGAAGAACGGATGATTGGAGAGATGGGCAAATGGTCAGAGGTGTCGGACTCCGAGCTTGTGCCAATCCCCTGCTAGACATTTAATCAACACGAGGACAAAAAAAAAAAAAACAAAGAATGGAAAAACAAGAAAACAAAGACCTACAAATGTGAATCTGTTCTGTGCTCCAGTAATATACTGAAGTGTAACACAATATTCAGAGCAAGCGAAAGCAGGAAGCTTCCATTAAAATCAAGGTGATGGCGTAAATAAGAGATTTAGGCCCCATCTTATTGTAGTATATTTTTCATTTTTCATCATTTAGCAGACGCTTTTATTCAAAGCAACTTACAAGGGGAGCAATTAGGGGTTAGGTGTCTTGCTCAAGGACACTTTAGTCATGGTATTGAAGGTGGAGAGAGTGCTGTTCATTCACAATCCCCACCTTCAATTCCTGCCGGCGTGGGAATCAAACCAACAACCTTCTGATTACAAGCCCGACTCCCAAACCACTAGGCCACGACTATAAACAGCTATAAATTATTTGATTAAGACGGTTCGTTTTGGATGTGTAGTAGAATATTGCATGCACACTCAATATAATATCAAGGGAAATTTCATATATTTATAATTTATTTAATCATAATTTCTCTCTTTTTATTTTTTTTTTTCCAAAATTAATTTGTGAAGTAAAGGCAAACACGGTCAATGGAAATTCCCATGATCAGGGAACGGATACAGTGAACCGATATTTTTACAGCTTCAGAAAACACGCTAGCTAAACCTTAAGCCTGTTGATTTTACTCTTTAAAACGAATGCAAGCTCTTTTCTGGAGCTCATGCTCTGATATGTGGGCAACACATGGTGACACTCTTCATGACAATTTCTTATCCTATTCAATATTGTATCCATAAAATATGCAAAAAAAAATCAACTTCGAGTGAATCAGTGCTTATTTTTATCTCCCAAATATCTTTTTTTTTCTCAGTGTAGTCTTTTTACTGATGCAACAGGTCAAGTTTACTTGTGTACCCTGAACTAGTTTTAACCGTTTCACACATTTAATATGCTTTTGGGGAAATGCAAACTAAGTTTATGGAAGGGGGAAGAAAATCACAAGGCAGAAGGTCTTGGTTTATGACCAAATTACTTGGCTGAGATTCCGCTGAACTAAATGTTTGAACATTTCTTTGAAACTAGTTTCTCTGTTTACGTGAACTATTTCTAAGCAAAACAAACATTCAGCTGATTATATTTAACGTATTTCCACAGTGTTCTCTTTGAGAAGGAAAGTCATGCAGACAGCCAAGAGAGTGCATGGAATAAAAAGAAATAGACCAAGTCAAGTGGAAAGAGAAGTTAGTACCCTAATTAATGAACCCCAGCGTGTTTTTCTCTCCCTCTGATCATTGGAGGGGAACATGGCGAGAGCGTACAGCAGGGCCAGCTCATTACCGCTGCCTACTACTGGAGCGGAACATTCCAGGGAACAGCATTGGTTTGTGTCGGAGACGGGACGCCTGACCTCACTCATTCCAGTGCCGGTGGGAGCCAGAGCCATAGCTGGCGCACCAAACCAACCAGGCTGATGAACTTTACCTACAAAACGCTTTACTGTTTACTCTTTTCCATCTCCCTTTTTCCTATATGTCTTCTCTTCCTCTAACTCTCTTCTAAATCCAGTCCACGGTCTCCTCCTTTCTGGACTGTTCTTGAAAAAACGAGATCCCGGACGAGCCCCCACCGACACCGAACCTGGTGTTTATAAGGACCAGGGTTGGGGAGTAACGAATACAAGTAACTTAGTTACGCATTTAAAATACAAAATTTGAGTAACTGTATTTCATTTTAAATGGGTGGTAATCAGATTACAGTTCCATCTGAAAAGTGTTTTAGATTACCAAAGTGATTACTTTGAGTTTTAATGTCATTTAAACAGCGTTTGGTGATTCTCTGACTCTGACCGTCTGAAAAAGACGAGTTCAGTTTCATGTTTTCCACTGTTTTCATGTTTTGTGAGTCATTTTATAATTGTAAAAAAGGTCACTGCAACTTTTTCCTCACAATTTGTTTTTTCCCCTCACAACTGTGACTTCTTTTTCTCAGAATTGCGAGATTTAAACTCACAATTGCAAGTTATAAAGTCAGAATTGGGAGATATGAACTTAATACTGACTTTTTTTCTTGCAATTGTGAATTTAGTTTACATCTCATAATTCGGACTTTTCTCAATATTGCGAGTTTATATCTCACAATTTTGACTTTATAACTCGCAATTGCAACTTCATATCACGCAATTCAGAATTGTGAGATAAAAACTTGCAATGACCTTTTTTGTGTTTGTTCCACACTTATTAGTATTCCAAAGTATTTACATTAAGTTACTAAACTTGAGTAATGTAACGAAATACGTTACAAATGACTTTTTAAAGCATGTATTTTGTATCTGTAGTGAAATACATTTTAAAAGTGACCCACCCAGCCCTGATAAGGACGTCATATTACACCCTAACCTTCCATACACAAATTTTCAGACAACTAAAAACTAGACATTTAGTTTTTTCACAGACGTGTTGATGTAAACAAAACAAGGCATTGTACGCATCTCTACATTTTGAGACCTAAACTCCTCCTAAAATTTCCTGCTAAAGCTCTCAGACAGTTGTGTAATAGTAACTTTCCTTTTAAAAGTGCTGGGCGATAGTTTACTGTGCCAGCCCAGCCCAGCCCTGCCAGCCCAGTAAATTAGAGGGCAAAGAATTCCTCTTCTCTCCAAACTCTCGACAGCATACTTCCACCGGAAGAACACCCACAGCACAGCACGTCTTTTCTCCTTCATCCATTCGCGTCCTTTCATTTTCAAACGACAGAGCATTCCACTGTAAAGCAGGCAATACAAGATCACCACAACAAACCAAAACGAGTATTTGTGACTGAGTGCGAAAAACACGAAGGCTGGCTCATATCACTAAACTCTGATGCAAAGACATCCATTATTATCCAGTATTCCACTTGTAACTTACTGACTTGGATCAATGCAACGCAAACTGTTAATGTCCCCATGTTAAAATACTAATGATGCTTTACAGTATATTCTAACTTCATGAACCGGTGACCTGTCTGGAGCGGGTAACAGTAAAATCACTGGTCAGATCCTGAGGGACGAGCAGCCATAATGATTTCCCCTCTAATTTAAGTAATTGATGTAATTATGGACTTAAACAACTACATTTTCACAAGGTCAGTTACAGTTCTCAAGTACTTCAATGGTTCAATTGAACTTAAGAATCTCGCAACATAAAACTGCTGCATGCATAAAGGGACCGGACATCTCGAAGATTTCATTATCAACATTGAGCTTCATGTTCAGTGGACAATAATTTCAAGATTCAAATGAAATTCCAGGAAAAAAAAAACCTTCAAGCTACGATATGGGTCTTGCACAAACTGCCTGAAAATTGAAAATGTTCCCATCTAATTGACTGTATTTTGCACACATTTCTGCATTGACTTGCAACAAGTCTGCGCATGCAGTCGCCAGCCAACATGTCGCCATTTATAAACCGCTCTGCTTTTCCATAATGTTCTTCACACCGGTTGAAAAAGGTGGAAACTGTCCGTGAAATGTCTCGGTCACTTAACAGCAGGGAGAGTCTTTAAAAGCACAACTAGAAGAAAAGATGTAAATATCTATATGTATAATGCTTATATGAATGATTCGAAAGTTCTAGACTGTGCTGGAGAGTGCAAGAATGAAGAGGGGATGTCTTTTGCACTACTCTGAAATTATCTAGTGAGTGATGAGGAAGAAAAAGGGAGTGACACTGCGAGGTGGGTGCAGAATTATTTTGCTATGTACAAAGTGACAAGCCCTGCAGCACAACAAGATAGTTTGATTAATTTCAGTGAAAACATACATTTCTTCAGCTGCCCAAATAAAGGCATAAATGTGTCTTTCTGGTAGAGAGGCTTTTTCTGTCATTGAAATGCTGAAACAATTCCAGGATTTAATTTTATGTCTTTTAAGATCAAACTTAGACTGATACTTCAGTGTAGTTTTCATTTTGTTTGTGGGAAGATAAACAACTGCAAGAATAAACCTGCCTTTCACATCAAGATAACACAGATTTATTTTGGCAAAGGGAATCTGCCAAATCCCAAGGATGGAAGGCCAATGATGTGGGAAAACACTGATTTACAAAATAATATATATTATATATACATATATATATATATATATATATATAATCAGGGCTGGATAGGTTACTTTTAAAATGCATTTCACTACAAATTACAAAATACATGCTTTAAAACATCATTTGTAACGTATTTCGTTACATTACTCTAGTTTAGTAACTTAATCTAAATACTTTAGAATACTTTGGAATACGTGTGGAACAATCTCAAAAAAGGTCATTGCAAGTTTTTATCTCACAATTCTGACCTTTTCCCTCAGAATTGTGTGATATAAAGTTGCTATTGCGAGTTATAAAGTCAGAATTATGAGATATAAACTCGCAATATTGAGAAAAGTCACAAATATGAGATGTAAACTCACATACTAAATTCACAAGTGCAAGAAAAAAAGTCAGTATTGCAAGTTCATATCTCCCAATTCTGACTTTATAACTTGCCATTTTGAGTTTAAATCTCACAACTCTGAGAAAAAAGAAGTCAGAATTGTGAGGGGAAAAAACAAATTGTGATAAAAAAGATGCAGTGACCTTTTTTTTTTTACAATTTTAAAACGACAAACAACTATCACAAAACATGAAAACAGTGGAAAACGTGAAACTGAACTCGTCTTTTTCAGACGGTCAGAGTCAGAGAATCACCAATCGCTGTTTAAATGACATTAAAACTCAAAGTAATCACTTTGGTAATCTAAAACACTTTTCAGATGGAACTGTAATCTGATTACCAGCCATTTCAAATGTAACTAATGAAATACAGTGACTCAAATGTAGCATTTTAAATGCATAACTAAGTTACTTGTATTTCGTTACTCCCCAACCCTGGAGATATATATATATATATATAGATGTATTTTAAATCAATAAAAGAAAGCAGGGACAAAATGAGGAGTAAACGGTCTCAACTCTAAGAAATAAAAAACACTCATAATTACCAAGTAACACAATAGCTCAGAGTTGTAGCACACACTGAGCACAATAACACCTATCCCACAGAAGCCACAAAGTGAAACACACGCTTGTTTCCAAAATCTTAAGCTAAACACGCGCCAATCGACTTTGAAAACATAATTTCGTTGTAATGTGCCGAATGACTTCAGAATATGAGCTGCTATGCGGGAGCGCGCACAGGCACGCGCATCAAGACTCTCATGACATCAGATTTGGGGCCATTTGATGATGAAAGCCATTGAGATCTCGTAAGAAATGAGAGACATACTGAACATTTAAACAAACTGCCCACTCAAAATACATTTGACATTGATTCAAAGAAGGGCCTCTTTGGTTAAAAGAGATTTCTGACAGACGGAATAAAATTAAAAATGATTCCAAGTCACGTGTGTAGATAAGGAGAGAAAAGAAAACGAAATAAACGCGTTTCTGGACACTTATTGTGACTGTCATCCAACTCTGCAGTTGTATCGTTTATATATATATATATATATATATATATATATATATATATATATATATATATATATATAAACGCTACTATTACTCAAATTCAATAAAACAACAATGTGTATTTTATTACAGACGTAACGTTACACGCTAGAGTCCATTACTCACCTTTTGCAGTCTGAGGCAAATCCTTTCAGATTCAGGAGTTCTTAAAATACAGGCTCCCAAAAAAAAAATAAAAAGTCAGCGGACGAAACTCCACATTTCTCCCTCTCTTGTAAGTTTAGCCTCTTTGGTTTTCATTAAAAACGAGTGTAACTCGGTTTTTTCGTTCGACTCTCGCCTGACAATCGTTTGAAATCAGTGAAAATATTCAGCGCGTGCTCGTCCTAAAGATCGCGTGAGGAGCTTTTCTTGAGGTAAACATAACGTTTAAGGCTGATTCTCGACCGAGTTCGTTTGTTTTTTCCTCTGGAAAACCGTTTTGTTTGCGCTCGTGCGACAAGAAGGTAGAGGGAAAAACTTTTACCCCGGTCGCTACTTCGGTCGGCAGTCCTCTGAAAGTCAAAACTAAGCAAAACGAGTCGAAATCCTGTAAATTGCTCTAGCTTCGATAAACAAACTTTACTTTGGAATCTTTTCACTGGTTTGTAGATAGTCCGTATCGGCGGCCTCCCCCAGCAATACGGAGGATACGGCGAGATTCCGCACTCATGGATGGAGGAGTGTGAGCAGAAAGACCTGACTCCCCCTCCATCACTAACACCTCAGGACTACCAAACTGCTCACCCGGTGCATCCTGGGATTGTAGTTTCTGTCACACTGACATTTGCAGAGTAACGAAATACAAGTAACTTAGTGACGTATTTAAAATACTAAATTTTAGTTTCGTTACAGGTACATTTTAAATGGGTGGTAATCAGATTACAGTTCCATCTGAAAAGTGTTTTAGATTACCAAAGTGATTACTTTGAGTTTTAATGTCATTTAAACAGCGATTGGTGATTCTCTGACTCTGACCGTCTGAAAAAGTGGAGTTCAGTTTCATCTACATTTTATTACTTTTAAGAGGATCATAAAAAATCTGTTGTTTTTATTTAGTTCTGTCCTGAACAAGAGAAAATGACTGAATTTGTGAGAAAAAAAAAGTCAACTGTCAACTGAACTGTCCTGTCATGACCTGATGATCCACGACTGTTTTCATGTTTGTGAGTCGTTTTATTATTCACTCGTCACTGTGACTTTTTCTCACTATTTGTTTTTTCCCCTCACAATTGTGAGTTTGTGTTTCACAATTCTGACTTCTTTTTCTCAGAATTGCGAGATTTAAACTCACAACTGCAAGTTATAAAGTCAGAATTGGGAGATAAAAACTTGCAATACTGACTTTTTTTCTTGTAATTGTGAATTTAGTATGTGAGTTTATATCTCATAATTCTGACTTTTCTCAATATTGTGAGTTTATATCTCATAATTCTGACTTTTCTCAATATTGTGAGTTTATATCTCATAATTCAGACTTTTCTCAATATTGTGAGTTTATATCTCATAATTCTGACTTTTATCAATATTGCGAGTTTATATCTCATAATTCTGACTTTTCTCAATATTGTGAGTTTATATCTCATAATTCTGACTTTTCTCAATATTGCGAGTTTATATCTCATAATTCTGACTTTTCTCAATATTGCGAGTTTATATCTCATAATTCTGACTTTTCTCAATATTGTGAGTTTATATCTCATAATTCAGACTTTTCTCAATATTGTGAGTTTATATCTCATAAATCTGACTTTTATCAATATTGCGAGTTTATATCTCATAATTCTGACTTTTCTCAATATTGCGAGTTTATATCTCATAATTCTGACTTTTCTCAATATTGCGAGTTTATATCTCATAATTCTGACTTTTCTCAATATTGTGAGTTTATATCTCATAATTCAGACTTTTCTCAATATTGTGAGTTTATATCTCATAAATCTGACTTTTATCAATATTGCGAGTTTATATCTCATAATTCTGACTTTTCTCAATATTGCGAGTTTATATCTCATAATTCTGACTTTTCTCAATATTGTGAGTTTATATCTCATAATTCTGACTTTTCTCAATATTGTGAGTTTATATCTCATAATTCTGACTTTTCTCAATATTGTGAGTTTATATCTCATAATTCTGACTTTTCTCAATATTGTGAGTTTATATCTCATAATTCAGACTTTTCTCAATATTGTGAGTTTATATCTCATAAATCTGACTTTTATCAATATTGCGAGTTTATATCTCATAATTCTGACTTTTCTCAATATTGCGAGTTTATATCTCATAATTCTGACTTTTCTCAATATTGCGAGTTTATATCTCATAATTCTGACTTTTCTCAATATTGTGAGTTTATATCTCATAATTCTGACTTTTCTCAATATTGTGAGTTTATATCTCATAATTCTGACTTTTCTCAATATTGTGAGTTTATATCTCATAATTCTGACTTTTCTCAATATTGTGAGTTTATATCTCATAATTCAGACTTTTCTCAATATTGTGAGTTTATATCTCATAATTCTGACTTTTCTCAATATTTTCAGTTTATATCTCATAATTCTGACTTTTCTCAATATTGTGAGTTTATATCTCATAATTCTGACTTTTCTCAATATTGTGAGTTTATATCTCATAATTCTGACTTTTATCAATATTGCGAGTTTATATCTCATAATTCTGACTTTTCTCAATATTGTGAGTTTATATCTCATAATTCTGACTTTTCTCAATATTGTGAGTTTATATCTCATAATTCTGACTTTTCTCAATATTGTGAGTTTATATCTCATAATTCTGACTTTTCTCAATATTGCGAGTTTATATCTCATAATTTTGAATTTTAACCTACCCAGCCCTGCTCATTTCTTTATCCTCCTTAGATAAAGCTGTTCCGTTCCTTCTTTACGTGTGTATGCATGTGTGACAACAATGTCCACACACCCCTAACACGGTTTGTGTTTGCATAGTGAAGATGACCACAACAAAGTCAAGAGTTGGCAAACGTATTATCTCAACAGCAGGAAAAGGTTCGATCGAGCTCCAGATAACATCTCCGCTTTAATTCAAGCTTCAATTTGTTCAAGGGTACTATAGCACAGAAAACATCCGTGGGTCCTCAAGGCATCTGCTTACGTAGCAGCATTAAAAGATATGGTTAAAATAGAAAAGCAAACATTTTAATAGGTAAAGACAGACATACTGCAATAAGTGTGACATCTACTGTTCTAAGAAACAACGAAACAGTTTCTTCTAAATTTCAATTTGAGCATTGTTTATTTGTGTGCCAGTGTTCTGTTCACAGTTGTAAGGTTTCACCAGAGGGCCTGAGGTGACAGTTTTCTCTCTACTAAAACCTTTATTGACCCAATTTGCTCTCCAAACAACAGCAAAGTCCAAGAAGGAGACAGCAGACGCCTGTGTGAAACACCATTTATGCTCAGGGCCTCAGGACTGATGTTTTTCTTTTCTTTTGACACAATGTTTTATTGAAACACCAGTTAACATTATTATTTTTCTGGTGACAGGGGAATGACTGTAGGCCCATACTCTACGTTGGATCATCAAGTGGTTTAGTCATGAGAGACCAGATGCTGTTAAGACCCAAAAGATACATTTCCTGAAATGAGGAAGTGTTCTTCTGAGCATATTTTCCACAATGGAGAAGCCTATAGGAATAAATCTAACTAATTGTCTGTTAGCCCCCCTCTTGTTCTTCAGGCAAGCAAGCAGGCAGCTGAATCTGAAAGGGTCCCATTGACCTACTAAAGGGGGCTTATCACCAAATACAGCAATGAATGGAGGTGGCAATGAGGTGTGAACCGGTCTCAGTGAGACTAATGAGGGATAGACTGCAGGAAAGAGGTGGGGGAGGGGTGAAGACAGACGTAAACAGAGAGATTGAGAGAGAACGCGGTCAAAAGTACAACCTCATGTGAGTATCACTCATACAATACGTATAAATATATATATATAATTATACATAAAAATATATATATAATTTTTTTTGATAACTCATCCTGCACTATTGGTCAGTACTTTTGTGTTATTTAAGCAGCAACTGTTTACACCTTTGCTAGGTAAAGACGATCCAGGAGAAGCAAAATGGATAGTGTTTGTTTTTCTGCTTTTTGAACTTTTCGTTTAGTTTTGTTTCCAAAGCATTAACATAGAAGGGCACTTGCCTCCATCTGCCATTACAAAAGTTTCATTGAACTTCTTTTTGCATTTTAAGTGCTTGATATAGAATAAAACAAACTATAATTTTAAAAAAAGTTACTCCGCATTTAGAACAGAGGCCATTTACAAAAGGTTAGCTCTAAATACAAGCGTGAATGGGGTTTAGTCTCAGACGTCATGCCATGTCAGACCATTGGCTGAACGTCTGACGCATAAGGCACACAAAATGGGAAACATTTCGGGAGTTTCAAAGTCGTTGTAACGTTAGGTCTCACAGAAGACGAAGATATTCCAAAGTAGATTTATTTTCACACACAGGAGGACTGGTAAACATATGATAATAGGTAGAGCGTACGCGACAGTGTGCATAGCACAAACAATAACCGACAACTGAACATACAATGGGCAGGAACTTAAATACACAGATGACGACTAACGAGAACAGGTGATAAGACTTAACTAATTAGACTAACGAGGACAGGTGCAAACATGACAGAACTGAATTAAACATGACAGGACTAGACTGAACTAAACAAGACATGACAGAACTAAATACGTTTGTGACGTCATCTGATTAGATGAATTCTACAGGATTCATCCACAATGGTCCATCTGAAAAGAAAGCCGTCATGATGCCAAACCCTCTTATGGAAAAAGCCATTTTGTTCACAACTGTGACACTGAACGTTTATCAGGATCAACTAAACGCTGGATTTTCAAAAGTATGTGAAGTTTACAGCGCTGTTGTCGCAGTAAACTTTGACAAAGTTCTTGAATGAATAATTTATTAAATGCACATCGGCCGGTTTTCATAGGGACATCGACTTTGCATTTTTATGCCCTCAAACATGATCTGGAGCAAAATAAACCGCGATTTGTTGCTTTACATGTCAGTCAAACATCCTCTTGGGCAGTTTTTGGCCAATGGAAGTTGTTATGGAGTCCAAACCTTCTGCCGTCAGTCTGAGGGTCTGGCTATGCGAGACTAAATGAGGTCTAAAACATTTTGTGATTGGATCACTGAAACCACATATGTAGGTTTTCAGGAAAGCATGAGACCATTCTTCATGTGCAGTGTAAACACTCATCTGTAAACACAGTGTAAACAATCACAATTTTATGAAATCAAACAGCATTAACAGCGGTTCACAGGTTATTCATATCAGCATGGAGCCATACTGGAGTTCATCTGAATCCCATATCTTGTGGAAAGTACAGAAAGTGCATTCGAACTCTAACATCAAATGTGCTAGTGTAAAAGGAGATAAACTTCTCAGTAAAGTGGATCATGAGCCCCAGAGTTGCCCACCCCTGATGTCAACGATTGAGGAATGGTAAGACTTGGCTCAGTAAGTAATCACCCATAACACTGTAGCATTGTAGAAACAAGTTTTGCAGAGGCAAATATCAGCCAATTTTTCCAGACAAATGTAGTTGTGAAATTTAAAAGCTTACTTATTGGGCAAAAGCAAGTGGTTGCAACTTTACAACCTTTGTCATGCAGCACACAAAGACAGAAGATATATCTGGAAGTGATATTACAATGATCTAATTCTCTGCCATATATTTCTAGTACCCCCATATGTGTCTTTGATGCTCAATGTGAGCTCATTGCAGTTTCATCTTTGATAAGGCATGTGTGTTCAACATTTGCCTGTTAAATAATGCTGGCATTTCTTCAATAGAATCTGCAAATCATCTTGACTGTCAAAAAGAGATGCAGTATTTGAATGCAAATCTTCTCTCTGAAGTAAACATGCTTCAAAGAACAGTGTGATCCCTTGTATTATAAAGAATGTTTTATAGTGTAAATTTTTCTTTTGTACAAAGATAGTCATTGTTCAGATGATTTATTGTTCATATCTTTGAGAACCTTTTGAATGGATTGTTCACAGCTGTTTGACCAAAATCAATTGAGATTATTGATCACCAGCACTAGACAATCCATTTAAAAGTAAAAGCTTGTCTGTTCTCACCTCACAGCTTTTCCCTGTGATAATTTCTGATCCTTTTTAGTCAAAGAGCTTTACAAAGCCTAGGGAAAGTGTTAAGGCCACAGTGTACTTCAAGCGAAAGCGAAGAACAAACTGGTGTGACGTAATTTCAAACAAAATCAGGCCAAAACCATGTCCGTTTGGTGTCTGTTTTGGGAGTTCGAAACAGCATGCCAAAACGAACTTTCCAGAAACGTTTGCTCTGGCTGGTAAGTCCCTCCGAACCACCATTGGTTCATGGTTATTACTTAATAGGTAGGTGTACACTAAAGGTCTTGCTCTACTTCAGCAAAATTCAAAAACGAATTGGTGTTGCATCATTTAGAAAAAAATCTGGCCAAAACGAAGTTCACTTGGAGTTTATTTCGGGAGTTAGAAACAGCTTGCCAAAGTGAACTTTCTGGAACAGTTTGCTCCAGCTGGAAAACAACTTCGAACTTCCATTGGTTTGAGGCGATTACGTCAATCGTAGGTGTGCCCTTAGGCTCCCCCTTCTATGATGTGGAAATCTTCTTCTGTTCAATGAATCTGTCAAGTCCTTGAGTAAAAACATGAATACACTGAAGAACCTCTTTACAGTAGAAATTGAAGTTGTAATTCTATATTGAGTATAACTTTATAATATTGAGTGTAACTTTATCTTAAAGTCCCCATCTTGAGACATTGTGTGCTCACCGAGAGGTCATGTAACTTCTCTACCCTTTTGATTGATATTATAACCAAGATAAAATCATAGAAAGACTCTTAATATCCACTTGTTCAAGTGGCTCATACGGTGCTGAGCATAGGCTGTTAAGCACCATCTGAGATCACACTGGATATGTGCTATACGTGCTGGTGGATTAAGATGCACTGCTCCCTTAAGAAAAGCCACCATTAATCTATTCACACAAATCAATACCAACCTCCTCCCCACAGGGTTCAGATTCAGAAGTGTTGATAAGGCTACCATGAACAGGCTTGGAGTTGCTGATGCAGTGTCCAATAAATGTAAGAATTCCAACACTGATCTGATGGCACAAATGACTGGGTTAAGAGACCACTCTGTACACCATGAATTTTGTCTTCATTTACTGGCATAATTGTGGCATGTTGATAGAGCTCTAACTTTCATCACATCGTAGCTTACACAAGCCGAAAACTGTGACTGCTTTCTCAACTTTCTCAACGGTGAAGGGTGCCAGAGTTCCCTGTTCATTTGCGAAAGCAGGTCCCTCCAAACTGGCAATCGTAAGAGCCAACAGCAGACTGAACCATGGCCTTGCTGGCCTGCAGGGGACCACTAGAATGAGCTTGTGGCATCTCTCCTGCACACACCTCAGAACCGACCGAAGAAGCGGAATGGGAGGGAAGGCATACAGGAAGAGATGCTTTCACTCGTGGGTCAGGGCTTCCTGGCCTAATAATTCTTGCTCCTACTGCACTGAGAACCACCGCGGACAATGCGCTGTTTCTCTGCAGTCCCTAAAACCGCTGCAGTCCCTAAAACTATCCAAATTGACTGAAAAACACTCCTTGCAGGTACCACTCTCCTGTCTTTGGACCAGAACTAGAGAGAGAATCTGCCATGCTATTGCAGTGACCAGGACTGTGTGCTGATCAGATCAACAGAAAGTGTTTGTTCGGCCACAACCGCAGCACTCGTGAAAGTCGAACCTTGTGCCTCCTTGGTGGTTGATCAAGAACACCACTGTGGTGTTGTCTGTTTGCATCAGAATGTGCCTCCCAGACAAATCCTGTCTGAAGTGTCTAAGTGTAAGAAGCACTTCCCACAGCTTCAGGACGTTGATGTGAGATGTCCTTTGTCCTTTGCAGTCTCTAGCTGCCCCGTATGCCCTGATGTTTTCACAGTCCTCCCCATCCGGTGAGGGAAGCATCCCTTGTCAATACTTCCCTACGACAAGCTTCTGGGAGTTTAGACTGTGCTAGTTAAACCTGCCTCCAAGCTTGTGTAACAAGCCCAAGAGCCTTCCGACTTGAGAAAGCAATTGAACCCAAATCCTGCAAGGAAGCATCAAGCAACTCTAATGCAGTATTTTCTGGTGGGGTAACATTGATAGTAGAATGAAGTGCTAACAATTGACAAACCATGGAATTTCCTACACACATTAGTTACACTACATTCTGTGGCAGCTAAGATCCTGTCTAAGGGAAGACATGCAAGGCTCTAATGAAGACATGTTACCAAGGTTCTTCTTCCTGGGACTCAGTCATTGCCATTAGCGTACGGGCCACACGATTCGGTCTGGATGAGGGATCCGACCGAAACGCAGAAACAAGGACAGCTTGGCATTATCCTCAAATCCTCTTGTTGAGAGACTAGGCGATGCAAAAGGTTTGTATGGCCCAACACAGGTTGAGGTGAGTCCAAATTCAGTTTAGCAAGCACCATCTTGAGTGTACCCTGCAGTGAGAATAACACTGAAGAAACAGTACCCTGAAGGCCCAAACAGTCATCACAATGTTAACGTTGAGACAGTGAATATGAAGACAACTTTTCATCCAAAGTTGTATACTAGTTCTGCTCATCCTTATCTAATGAATCAGAAGCAGCAAGAGAAGATGTCTGGTTCCTCACTGGAAAAATTGGGTGCCAGCTCACACTTAGGGAAAGGAGAAGCTGACACACATGTCCCCTTACTCACATTCCAATTATTAGGTCTTGAATACCCTGAACTGCTGCTGGTTTATGGGCCAACGGAACCAAGGGGGTACATTGTATAACTTCCAAATATAACTTCTAACACGTCATTGGTCAGGATCACAGGTGACAAATATATGCCGTGGTCATAACCCTGGCAGCAGGGTCCTCCAAATACCCATGCCCATGGGACTTAGCTGGATGATTATTGGGCTCTGGGCAGGGTGGTCTTCAATGGTCACTAAGGTGTGTTGAATGGTTGTTATAGCATTGCTATGCAGTTGATGTTCTTTTACTTACTGGTCAAAAGATCCCATCCCCATACCTCTATAATAATTGATGGCACGGATCTCTCTTTTAATGTAAGTCTATGAATATTTTACTATTTTCCAGGTTAAAATTAAATGCAAAGTTGCTAAATATTGCTAACCCAACTGTATGGGCAATATGAAAGTGAAGCTTTCTTTAGCAAACGTCATTAAACGACAAAACAACATAATCTTATTACTGTGACCATGCAGCCGCATGTAAGGGTTCCAGCTGCAGTGAATCATGGCAATATCAAGGCTAAGCACCACAATGCATTTCAAACAGCCCACAGACATTTTTTCAGATCCTCAGAACATTCTCACCATTCAACATGTGTTGAACTCTGAAGAAGCACATGGAACACATTTGCTGTTCAGGTCTTAATTTAAGCATTCACACAAGGTCTGTCTGATTCACTGTATGAAATATACAGTGCATATCTGAGTGCAGTATATGAGTGAATCAAACAAGCCTGTTTATCAACTGCGCAGTCAGAGTGAGACTCTTGAATGAACAATATGTTCAAGCTGATAATGTAATCTCAGTGCATTGGTCTTTGAGTTTGAACTAAAAAATGTAGCATTTGTTTAGCATTTTGATTTAGAGGTGCAGAGGCAACAGCCTTGGCTAATACTTTAACCTCAGTGCAAGTGCAGCAATGGTTCTTTGCTCGAAATCACCTCATATGAATTGCTCTTCACAATATGCTGGGGTTTAAAGAGGGTTGTCATTTTAACAACTACATGTATAGGGTCCCTGTCAGAGACAATAAGCTGGCATTGTATATCTAGAAATTTATGGAAGACTTGAGTGTACATGGATCCCGGAAAAAGGAGGATCCTTAGAGACAATAACTCTGTTCCAAAACCTAATGAGTTGCCTTTTCAAGGACCTGCCTTTAAAGCAGGGGTGTCCAATCCTGCTCCCGGAGGGCAATTTTCCTGCAGAGTTAAGCTCGCACATAACTGCTTATAAGTTTCTAGAGATCCTAATAACCTTGTGTGACGAGCAGGGCGGGCGAGAGCCGTGAGGGAACGGCGCGCGCTGCACCGGTCTCGTGTCTCTCACGGAGGAGCTCCGGAAGCATAAAAGAGCAGCGACAACAGTGAAGGACGAGAGAGGACCAGGCCTGGAATTTATGTTGTGTTTTATTTTGTTTGTGTGGGCGGCAGTCGCCGTGAGGAACTGCCGCCCTTTTACTTTCATTTTATTGTTTGGTTATTTTATAATTAAAAGTTGTTGAATGTTCGCCGGTTCCCGCCTCCTTCTTCCCGTTCTTACGAAGGTATGTTTATTTAGGGCTAGAGATAAACTCTTCTGGAAGGTGGCTCTCTAGAAGCGGAATTGGACACCCGTGCATCAGACCCGTGCTTTTCCACTGTCGGGCCGAAAGGTTCTCCTTGCTCTCCCAGGCTCAACTGGAAATAAAACTGGAACCATTCCTTACCATTCTAAGAACGGTTCGGCCCGACGGTGGAAAAGCAGCTAGAGAGAGCATCCGAACTCAGGGGTGTCCAGTCCTCCTCCTGGAGGGATGACATCCTACAAAGAGTTTAGCTCTAACCTGCTCAAACTTATCCATCTGAAGTTTTCTGGTAGAGGTCCTGAATGTTTCAGGGGAGATTAATTGGTGCTGAAGATAAACTCTGTTGGACAGTTGCCCTCCAGAAGCAGGGCTGGTCACCCCTCGAATGGAAATTGTACCTCTTACAAGACTGTTTTGAAACATTATACACAATAGTTTGAAATTAGCATGTTGCTAAGCTAAAAACTGTGAGGCCTATCACATACTAATATTGTGTCAAATTAATTGTCTGTTTTTAATTGCATTGTACTGTGTTTTTATCTGTATTCTGTAATGAAAAAATGTATGTAGGCTTATGATATTTTTCTTCGCTCATTCATTTTTTTTTTCTTTTAAAAAAAGCTTGCTGTAGTCCATTCTGGAATTGTATTCTTTATATGGGCAACATTTTACATTACCAAAGAATTTTGAATGCACTCATGTTAAAACAGAAAAATAGAAAAGAATGCAGGGCAGTTGAACTTCTTTTAACTTGACACACTGTCTTAAAAATGTGATGCTGAGAAAGCAGACTAATGCAACAGTCCATCAAACCCATGTTTACATTGAAAAACAATTACAAAATAGTGAAATGCAAAAACACACAAACTACCACTTAAAATACTGCCTAACTAGGGAGCTCACAGCATTTGGAACAAAGCTAGTGGTTTAGGTCTGGAAAAAGGGCCATCTAGTGTGTGTGTGTGTGTGGCATGTAGGTGAACAGACAGCTGGGAAGTGAGCTGTATACACACCCTAGAAGGAACTTTGAAGAGCGAGCACACACAAGTCACAAGCCCCCATAAACCTGCAATAAAAAAAGCCTTTGTGTTATTGGAGGTTTATATAAACTCTGCTCAGACGTTTAATAATTGACCGTTCCATGGGATCTCTGCATATCCTGGTAGTATTAGAAACGCAACAGCAACAGCTCTCACCCTCTCACACAATCATGGTCAGATGACAAATTTTTGCATAGGACAAATAAGACAGATGTCTTTGTCTTTTCAGGGACAAACACCTGCCACTAAACACCCATACAACTATTTCCCTTTAAAACACAGGCTGTTGACTTCTGCTTTGCTTCACAAAGACTTCCTCCTCCATGTCTATATACCCACTCCCTCCTTTATCAGCATAAGGAAATTCTGCAGGCACCAGTAAAGACAGAAACCCTCTCATCCGTGGAGATGAAAAAAAAGAGAAAACCACACAGTGTCACGAGCCGGAGCTAAGAGGGAGAAGATCCCTCTCTGAACAATGGGACCGTGGGATTATCTTTGCATACCGATTTTCATACTCAGCTTTTAGTCTCTAACTGCTCCCACGGTCTTGCTCACCTTTTCCTGACCAATTGAGAATGATTTTTGCTGAGAAAATACTGGATATCACTATTATGTTATTATGAACAACATCTTAAAAAACATACTTGAAGCTTAAAGAGTCGAGAGAAGACTGCGGAACACACACGTGAATTTTTGAAGACTATCCTGACCACTTTTCCCAATTTAATAAACTTAAAAGGAGGTACGGATGGCGTCCAAAATATTAAAAAGCACCATAAAAGAAAATGAAGTGCTCATAATTGTATTGAACATATACTTGTAGTGTACTTCAAATCTTAAAGGGTTAAAAAATGAAAATGAAGCCTTCATCTTCGGAACACAAATGAAGAAATCAGAAAGGTGACTCATCATGAAGTGTGGCGTGAGAGCGCCATGACTTGTCGGACATAGCAACAGTAACTACGGGGGTGGGTCATTGCGAAGGGTCAATTAATGCTATCACCTGTGTTTATAAAGAGTTGTATCTCACTTTGCAAATTGTGCCCCTTACTCCTGGTCGGTTCTCGTCGTTGTATAGAAGGAATGTTTGTATGTTTGATCTATGTCAAAGAGATGAAAAGTCTACCTGTTCTTCATCAATCCCGTGTTAGCCTGTCTAATACTTACTCCATGACAGAAGAACCGACCGAAAAACAGAAAGATGGACTCACCAGCACTCTATCTACTTCTCCTCCCGGAGATCCGGCCCTACCTGGAACAGCTGGGTTGGATGCTCCGGAATGGCAATATTGTCCTCGTCGACAGCAAGCCTGAACATTATGGCGAAGAGGCTGCTACCACCGAGCCACACGTCCAGACGGCCACTGCCTGCACGTAGAGGGACACACCAGCTGACAGAGAGTGGCTCATAGACTTTTGAGTAGAGCCAGTAATCCCTCAGGCCGATCCAGTATATTTTAATCCAACTCCAGTGTTTCCCGAGCCCGTTCCAAATCCGCCTTGATCAGCTCCAGTTCTCCCCGAATCCGCTCCAGAGGCCCCAGAGCTCACTGACTCCAGATCCACAGCCTGAGCCAGCTCCGGATCTTCCGACGTCTGAGCCAGCTCCAGATCTTCCGACGTCTGAGCCAGCTCCGGATCTTCCGACGTCTGAGCCAGCTCCGGATCTTCCGATGTCTGAGCCAGCTCCGGATCTTCCGACGTCTGAACCAGCTCTGGATATTCCACCGTCTGAGCCAACGCAAGACCTTCCGCAGCCTGAGCCAGCTCCGGATCTTCCACCTCCTGAGCCAGCTCCGGATCTTCCGACGTCTGAACCAGCTCTGGATATTCCGCCGTCTGAGCCAACGCAAGACCTTCCGCAACCTGAGCCAGCTCCGGATCTTCCACCGCCTGAGCCAGCTCCGGATCTTCCACCGCCTGAGCCAGCTCCAGATCTTCCGCCGCCTGAGCCAGCTCCAGATCTTCCGACGTCTGAACCAGCTCTGGATATTCCGCCGTCTGAGCCAACGCAAGACCTTCCGCAGCCTGAGCCAGCTCCAGATCTTCTGCCGCCTGAGCCAGCTCCGGATATTCCGACATCTGAACTAGCTCTGGACATTCCGCCGCCATTTAATCCCTGTGTTTCCCTCACTCCTGGTCGGTTCTCGTCGTTGTATAGAAGGAATGTTTGTAAGTTTGATCTGTGTCAAAGAGATTAAAAGTCTACCTGTTCTTCGTCAATCCCGTGTATGCCTGTCTCATACTCATTCGGGGACAAAAGTCATAGTTAGCTAATAGTGAGAAGTGGATTATAATCTAAAGTATGACCTCTTTCTTTTCTTTATCGCTTTTTTGTCCTTCACCGGAGCCCAACTTAAGTTTAGGATGTGCACACCTTTTTAAAATTTTTGACTCTTGAATGACTTAATTAAATTCTTGTCTCGGCATTCAACCATTTGCAGCGGGATGTTAAGCTTCTGTGGATTAAATTTTATAAATTGCAATCTGTTCTTCACACAAAGCAATCTTGTGAATTCAAAAGATTTATCAAGCACACATTGTGCAAAAGTCATTTGGACTTATGCCAAATTCTTCTGTTGGAAAATCACATATTTTAAAAGATAATATCTATATTATGATACAATAATAGAGGGATAAAGAACAGAATATGTGGGGGTTACATAATAAATGATAAATGTGTTTTGTTCATGGGCGGTGTTGTTGGGATTTGGATGAGGTAACTTGCACCAAAGCAACATTGGTTGGAACCACCTCCACTTGTGATAAAGCTCACGCACCTGTCAACACCGCATTGTTTATTCCATCAGCCTTTCGGTGTCTTTCCGGCATGATTGTCTGTGTCTTTGTTTGGGATAGATTGAGCAGTTCAGTGAGTGGTAGTGTGTAGGGGGTTACTAGGTTCAGCTCATGGTTGAGGACAAATTTGTCACCAAGAGTGAGCTACAAAGGAGACATTTGTTATCGTAATTATATGGAATATATAAATATATATATATTTTAATTCTAAAATGCAAAAAGGTTCTGCTCACTGTAAAACTAATTAGTTAGACTTACTCAAAAAAGCACGCAAACTGATTGACTTAAAAAAAATAAGTGAAGTCAAATAGGAATAGTATGTTGTACTGACAAATGCTTAGTATAGTTCATTTACAGTAGAGTTCTAGTAACTAAAAAAGAGAGTTAATAGTACTTGATAATTTATTTTTTAATAAAATTTATTTGTTACTGTTGTTGTGTTTTGCATGCTGAATGTTGAAGTCTGTGTGTGACTCAAGCATGGTCAATTGCAAGATACTGTTGCAAATATAGAGGAATTCAAGAAAATTAAAAGTTTTGCAAAGTATATAATATATATAAACATCCCTTCCTTTTGAAATCAAAGAATTGCGATTTCTTATTACATCGCTGCATCCACAGAGAGAAAATTACAATAACATAAACAAAGTTTAAAGTGCCCAACCAAAGGAACACTAATCACCATAATGGTGAGTTCAAACTAAAACATTTTAGGAAAATCAACATCAATTTAAGGTCAGCTTATGATGTTCTCTCAAATTTTTCACTGGACTGAAAAAGTGAAACATTTTTTGACCATTAAATATTTAAGATGACTTTGGGAAATCAGTGAATGCAAACAGAGAAATATAACTGCAGAAGTAGAGGAGTAGACGTAGAAGTCTATTAAAAATGGCCTTACTCAGAATATTTTTATTAATTTTTTGGCTTGACAAAATGGTACTCGAACTAATCAATTAATCTTACCTTGGGTTTTATGAGTAAAAAAGGGCATAGTATATGAATAATACAGATTAATAGAGTTTTACAATTAAGTTAAGACATTAAGTAAAGTTAGCTAAAAAGTGTAAGTTAAAATCGCTATTGGATTTTACAGATATTTATGATTAATTAATCAACGTATTTGTGACGAGCAGGGCGAGCGAGCGAGAGCCGTGAGGGAACGGCGCGAGGCCGGTGACGTGATTGATAATGAGCGTCAGCTGCGTGCTGCACCGGTCTCGTGTCTCTCACGGAGGAGCTCCGGAAGCATAAAAGAGGAGCGACGACAGTAAAGGACGAGAGAGGACCAGGCCTGGATTATATGTTGTGGTTTATTATGTTTACTTTCATTTTATTGTTTGTTTATTTTATTATTAAAAATTATGTTGAACGTTCGCCGGTTCTTCCCGTTCTTACGAAAGTGTTACAGTATTTATGGTATGTCCACATTTAGATAAGTAACATTTAGTGTGAAAGTAGAAAAGGGATAGAGGAAAATTCATTACTCATTTCTTGTACACAAATTGGAGTATTTCAAATATTATATAAGTATTCGTCACAATGACACACGGCATGATCTCACACTTCCGACAGGCTTTTATACATCACACCTTAGTATGCACGGTGTGGACTGCTGGCTTCAATTTTAGCATGAGGAAAATGACAGGGGAGGCTTTTACACCAATTCCCCCGAGAGAATATTTTTAAAACTGGGAGGATGACAAAAATCTAAAAGCTTTAGATGTTTTCTGAACGAGCACATTGCTGGCTGTAACCCAGGTCTGAACAGCTCTGGATACTTTTCACAGCAAAGTCAGTTGTGTGAATAGAGTTGGCAACAGTGAGGTTTTGTTGAATAGGCTTTAATGTGCTGTGGCATGTCTAGTGTTTAGATAAATATTGCAATGTCTGGCGAAACAGTTGTCTGGGGCGGTAAAACATGCAGTGTGGATATTTTTCATCTTGCTAAGAAAGAAAATGTCTTTAACCAAAAAACAAAAAAAACAAAAAAAAAAACATAATGCATAAGGGCTGGGTGGGTTACTTTTAAAATGTATTTCACTACAGATTACAAAATACATGCTTTAAAAAGTCATTTGTAACGTATTTCGTTACATTACTCAAGTTTAGTAACTTAATCTAAATACTTTAGAATACTTTGGAATACTAATAAGTGTGGAACAAACACAAAAAAGGTCATTGCAAGTTTTTATCTCACAATTCTGACTTTTTCCCTCAGAATTGTGTGATATAAAGTTGCAATTATGAGATATAAACTCACAATATTGAGAAAAGTCAAAAATAAAAGAAATAAACTCACAATATTGAGAAAAGTCAGAATTATGAGATATAAACTCACAATATTGAGAAAAGTTAGACTTATGAGATATAAAACTCACATACTAAATTCAAAATTGCAAGAAAAAAAGTCAGTTTTGCAAGTTCATATCTCCCTATTCTGACTTTATAACTTGCAATTGTGAGTTTAAATCTCTCAATTATGAGAAAAATTAGTCAGAATTGTGAAATGCAAACTCACAAATGGGAGGGGAAAAAAACCAAATTGTGAGAAATAGTTGCAGTGACGAGTGAATTATAAAATGACTCACAAACAAAACATGAAAACAGTCAAAAACATGAAACTGAACTCCTCTTTTTCAGACGGTCAGAGTCAGAGAATCACCAATCGCTGTTTAAATGACATTAAAACTCAAAGTAATCACTTTGGTAATCTAAAACACTTTTCAGATGGAACTGTAATCTAATTACCACCCATTTGAAATGTAACTGTAACGAAATACAGTGACTCAAATGTAGTATTTTAAATACGTAACTAAGTTACTTGTATTTCGTTACTCCCAAATCCTGTGCATATATGGGACATTTGGTAAATCCTCAGCATAACACAAATCATTTCAAGATGCATATTACATTACTTTTATCAAAAACATTCAGACCATTCCCTTGCTCTCTAACCAAAGAGGCAGAGATATGAAGTAAACATCAATATCATGAACACATCAACACCAAAAAATGAAAACTGTACCCATGGGATTTCCCAGTGTATAATTCTACTCTCCAAGCTATGATGTTATCTTCTCTGGCAGGATTACATTTTCCTGTGCTGAGATATGATCCTCCTCTCGTGACCTAAAATGAGCCCAGTGATGCTAATGTTGAGCACATATCATGTGGTGAAATTATGAGCTAGTGAGATTCATTTCCAACTCAACGCAACCTTTCCGTCCAGTCTTCCTGCTGGTATACAAACCTTAGTTATTGGTTGAATTGGTTATAAAACAATATCATGAGAGAAAAAAACCCTATCAAATTAAATTCACCCAGGTGTGTGCCGCAACACACCTGCTGCTTTTTAATTAAGTAGTGGGGTAGTCGTGGCCTAGTGGTGAGGGAGTCGGGCTTGTAATCAGAAGGTTGTTGGTTCGATTCCCACGCCGGCAGGAATTGAAGGTGTGGATTGTGAATGAACAGCACCCTCTCCACCTTCAATACCATGACTAAAGTGCCCTTGAGCAAGACACCTAACCCCTAATTGCTCCCCTTGTAAGTCGCTTTGGATAAAAGCGTCTGCGAAATGAAAAATAAGTATGTGAACAGGTTTCTGTCTCAGGTACAAGCGCCTAGTTTTTAACTCTTTAAAAAGGAATTTTCTGGCATTTTGTTTTTACTGTTATATGGTAGGGGGCGCTATTGCACAGCTTCTGAAAGAGTATAGAATCTCTGGATCAAAACACAGGAGAAGAACAAGCAGAAACGGGCCTCATAAAAGCATTGCTGATGCAATAACGCGATTATCAAACATAAGTCAAAAACGTTACTGAATGAAATGTCGAACCAATGAAGAGGTACAGGATTGTGAAGCTTTGGGGGTGCTGATGGACTCAATCTACTCCATCTATGTTTTGATCATCGTTCTGAATCCGATCCGGATATAGTCTTTGACAAAAATGCAATTTTTTCAGTTTGCGTAATGCTAGAAGAAATGTGTCTTTTTGTTACCTTTATACCTTTAAGATTTGAAGTTCACTACTAGCGCACATTCTATAAATTCACTTTCGGCAGTTTCACCAGAAAGGCAAATATGTACAGTAGTATATTTACTTTGGAATTGGAATGTGTTTAACAAATAAAGTTCTGCCAATGACTGGAAAACACTTTTTTTGGTCTCTTCATACTTTTCTTTGGTCTTATACTACTCTGTCTACTATGAAGCAATTCTCTGTTCTGTGACCCACTTGTCCTTTTCTTTTGACATTTGAACAAACAATATGGTACTGGGTGTGAACATATGCACAGATTTATGCTCAGATTTAACACACAGTAAATTGTTAGTGTCAAAGGATCAACTGTCTTTTGTTAACAAAGAATTCAAACCGAAGGCGGGGTGGGGTAGTAGCAATTTTATGCTGATTCTTAAACTGTAAAAACACACGAGTGTTCTCATTCTCCTGACTCATTTGAGCGCTCCAGTCAGATTTAAAAACGCCTGACAAGACAACAGACTGAAATCACTGCATGGTTTGGTTTCTGTTTTGTTGTCATGGAGTTTTAGTTTGTAACTCTGGTTATGTTTACTATGGAGCCCCGCACATGATATGCAATAAAAAATAAAAAAAAATTAACTAATGTGTTCCCTTGATTTACTAAAACGTGCGCACGATTTACTATTCCATTCCCTCGATTTACTAAAACATGCAGACGATTTACTATTCCTTTCCCTCAATTTAATAAAACCTGTGCAAGATTTACTATTTCGCTCCCTCGATTTACTAAAACGTGTGCACGATTTACTATTTCGCTCCCTCGATTTACTAAAACGTGCGCACGATTTACTATTTCGCTCCCTCGATTTACTAAAACGTGCGCACGATTTACTATTTCGCTCCCTCGATTTACTAAAACGTGTGCACGATTTACTATTTCGCTCCCTCGATTTACTAAAACGTGCGCACGATTTACTATTTCCCTCCCTCGATTTACTAAAACGTGTGCACGATTTACTATTTCGCTCCCTCGATTTACTAAAACGTGTGCACGATTTACTATTTCGCTCTCTCGATTTACTAAAACGTGCGCACGATTTACTATTTCGCTCCCTCGATTTACTAAAACGTGTGCACGATTTACTATTTTGCTCCCTCGATTTACTAAAACGTGTGCACGATTTACTATTTCGCTCCCTCGATTTACTAAAACGTGTGCACGATTTACTATTTCGCTCCCTCGATTTACTAAAACGTGTGCACGATTTACTATTTCGCTCCCTCGATTTACTAAAACGTGTGCACGATTTACTATTTTGCTCTCTCGATTTACTAAAACGTGTGCACGATTTACTATTTCGCTCCCTCGATTTACTAAAACGTGTGCACGATTTACTATTTCGCTCCCTCGATTTACTAAAACGTGTGCACGATTTACTATTTCGCTCCCTCGATTTACTAAAACGTGCGCACGATTTACTATTTCCCTCCCTCGATTTACTAAAACGTGCGCACGATTTACTATTTCCCTCCCTCGATTTACTAAAACGTGTGCACGATTTACTATTCCGCTCCCTCGATTTACTAAAACGTGCGCACGATTTACTATTTCGCTCCCTCGATTTACTAAAACGTGCGCACGATTTACTATTTCGCTCCCTCGATTTACTAAAACGTGTGCACGATTTACTATTTCGCTCCCTCGATTTACTAAAACTTGCGCACGATTTACTATTTCGCTCCCTCGATTTACTAAAACGTGCGCACGATTTACTATTTCGCTCCCTCGATTTACTAAAACGTGCGCACGATTTACTATTTCGCTCCCTCGATTTACTAAAACGTGTGCACGATTTACTATTTCGCTCCCTCGATTTACTAAAACGTGTGCACGATTTACTATTCCGCTCCCTCGATTTACTAAAACGTGTGCACGATTTACTATTCCGCTCCCTCGATTTACTAAAACGTGTGCACGATTTACTATTTCGCTCTCTCGATTTACTAAAACGTGCGCACGATTTACTATTTCGCTCCCTCGATTTACTAAAACGTGTGCACGATTTACTATTTTGCTCCCTCGATTTACTAAAACGTGTGCACGATTTACTATTTCGCTCCCTCGATTTACTAAAACGTGTGCACGATTTACTATTTCGCTCTCTCGATTTACTAAAACGTGTGCACGATTTACTATTTCGCTCCCTCGATTTACTAAAACGTGTGCACGATTTACTATTTTGCTCCCTCGATTTACTAAAACGTGTGCACGATTTACTATTTCGCTCCCTCGATTTACTAAAACGTGTGCACGATTTACTATTTCGCTCCCTCGATTTACTAAAACGTGTGCACGATTTACTATTCCGCTCCCTCGATTTACTAAAACGTGTGCATGATTTACTATTTCGCTCCCTCGATTTACTAAAACGTGTGCACGATTTACTATTTCGCTCCCTCGATTTACTAAAACGTGTGCACGATTTACTATTCCGCTCCCTCGATTTACTAAAACGTGTGCATGATTTACTATTTCGCTCCCTCGATTTACTAAAACGTGTGCACGATTTACTATTTCGCTCCCTCGATTTACTAAAACGTGAGCACGATTTACTATTTCGCTCCCTCGATTTACTAAAACGTGTGCACGATTTACTATTTCGCTCGCTCGATTTACTAAAATGTGTGCACGATTTACTATTTCGCTCCCTCGATTTACTAAAACGTGTGCACGATTTACTATTTCGCTCCCTCGATTTACTAAAACGTGTGCACGATTTACTATTTCGCTCCCTCGATTTACTAAAACGTGTGCACGATTTACTATTTCGCTCCCTCGATTTACTAAAACGTGTGCACGATTAACTATTTCGCTCCCTCGATTTACTAAAACGTGTGCACGATTTACTATTTCCCTCCCTCGATTTACTAAAACGTGCGCACGATTTACTATTTCGCTCCCTCGATTTACTAAAACGTGTGCACGATTAACTATTTCGCTCCCTCGATTTACTAAAATGTGCGCACGATTTACTATTTCGCTCCCTCGATTTACGAAAATGAACTAACAATACAAATTAAGATTGTTCATACTGTTAGTTTACTAAAACTTTACTAAAATAAAAGCCAATTCTGCTCATTTAAACTTTGAGTTTCTTAACTAAAAATTTTAAAAGGCCTCAAGTTTTTTGGGTTTTGCCTACTTATTCGGGTTTACAGTGTGCATGTTTATTGTTTTGGTTTCTTGTTCAATAAAATGATTCCTGTGCATAGATCCTGTCTCAACTTTTCTCTGTTGTTTGAATGAATATTTCACGGTTATGGCGAGAATGCAACATGCTTTATGTGTGAGATTGTGTATTAACAACAGAAAAAGCTGGTGGAATGCATGTGAATGAGACAAACCCATCAAGCATTAGCATACACATTAAGATCTATTGTTTCCTTCTCACTTTTCTTTCTCCTCCTTCATTCATCAAAGTCAGCGGGCTAAAGGAAGTGTTTTGTCTAGTTAACAGGGTAGTCTACAGTCAATGAATGTATGTCATTCAGATACATACCTCACATGTTAGAACAGGCCCACAGCTATGGAGCCCTGTATACTCAGTTTTTTTAAATGACTGTCCATATATTTCACATTAGCTCAGTTTCAAATATCATTTATATTTATGCATTTTGAAAATGCTTTTATCCAAGTGACTTACATTGCCACACTTACAAAATACACATTTTATTCAGATCACTTGCACATAATGTTAAGCAGCAAAAATGGTTTTCGACATAAATTTCACAATATTACTGTTTTTACTGTATTTTTGATCAAATAAATGCAGTCTTGATGAGCAGAAGAGACTTCTTTCAAAAGCATTTAAAAAATTGTAATGTTTGACAAGTAATGTACATATTTTTATTTGTAGTCTTAATTTATATTTTGCATTTATGGTTTAGATGAATACAAATTACTTATACTTTATGAGGTACAATTGCTTAAATAAATTAAAAAAACATTTTAAATGCATTTTAACACTTGCTTAAGCTGAAAATGTCAGCAATGTACAATACCCAGAATTTTAAATATTACACTCCACGACTTTTCATTAAAAAAGTACTGTGAACATACTATAAATAATAAGTAAAAAGTGGAGGGATACAGAGGAAAAAAATAAAACAAAATTCACAACATACTTCTATAATAAGTAATGATATTAGTAAATGTTAATCAGAAGCAAAGTTATCTTGTTTTGTGAATGTAGAATTTGCCCATCATGCAAATAAAGTTTAAGACATCATCTAGCTCAACTGACCGTTCGCAAAGACCCGCCCCCTTGAGTTACTGTTGCTATGTCCGCTCTCAGGCCACACATCATGTTCTCACGCAGTGAAAAATACATCGACAGACAAGACAGAGCAGGTTCCTTTTGATATGAAACAGATTCATATTTAAAATATTGTAATTTTTTAAAGAAGTTTAATCAATAAATAGCATCTAGTGTGTCTTTAATGTGTAGCTCCTCGATCATCTCTTCATACTAGTTCATTTATAGCATCAAATAAACATGAATGAACATCAGAAGGAATGTCGTTTCAAGCGTGGAAAGACGTGAGGACACACACTTTTTAAAGTTCACCAACGTTAACCTACTAACTCCCCTGACTGCTTTGTCAGACAAAAAGGCGGTTATGATTGGTCAGATCGCCTGTCAATCAAAATCCCAGTGAGGGGTCAATTAGCAACAATGGAGTGTTGCTGTTCAGTACGAGTCACAGGGTCAATTCTCAATGTATTGATAGAGTTTATAGGTGCCTAATGCATAAATACAATTCTCTCTGGAAATTTCAATATCATTCTAAAATGCTCAACAATATCCAGGAGTCTTGACCCTGATCCATGTGAGAAGGTGACGCTCTTAATCTGACTTAACACAGCCCCGCCCCCTGACCTTGTCCCTCCCCTTCTGGGACCTCCCATCTCGAGTCCCGCAGAGCAGCCGCCCACGCTGAAGGCTGTAAATGAGCACAATCATCAAATGACAAGATGTTTTCAATCAAGGATGAGGCTATTCAATTACTACCCCTCCATCTCGCTCCACCCAGTTTTCTGTGGCCTATGATGCTGTGCTCATAGATTAGATTACCAGCCACTGTCACTCTCCCAGCCTCCTCCAGAACAGGTCCACAGAGGCTATTAGGTAATATGGGTCTTGTCTACCTGTATAGATGTGTTGTCTGGAAATGCGGCGTTCTTTGAAGTGGCGGCCCATGCACAGCCACTTACCTGATTAAACCTAGTGCAGAAATAGCTTGCACTTTTACCAACAGAGAGAGAGAGAGGGAAATGGAAAATGAGGAAAAAGAGAACTAACAATACAAATGAAGATTGTTCATACTGTTATTATTGCTCATATTTACATTAAGTGATTTGAACACCCCTAAACGTCAACACATAATTCACCGCATTTTCATATTTCTGCTACTGATATTATGGATATCATGAAAGTAAATCATGCGGCTTGATTTAAAGCCCTTTGTAACGTAATACAAACATCACAAACAGTAGTCAAATGTCTTTTCAGTGACATAAAAATTTCCCCAAATTTTAAATGCATGTTGTAAACAGCGTGGCTTAAGGAAATATGAATTAGTGCTGTCAAATCGATGTGTGTGTACTGTATTTGTAATGAGTGGCGAGTCCACGGAATGGGATGCAATTGCAAGCTGTATTACCAAACAGGCAGAGTCAAACACCAACGAACAGGAATGTCTGAGGATAAGCAGAGTCGTATGCGTTTAACAGGCAGGTAGATCGAGACAGGCAGCAGGCAAACAACAGTCCATAAATCCAAAGGGCAGGCAGAGAACAATCAGGAACACAGTTGAGACAGGCAGAATGGCAACGGGAAAACAAGACAGGGAATAACGCTCAGAAATGATAACAAAAGTAGATTTAGATTTAGCAATATCAGTGTGTGGAGCTTAAATAGTGTGGGTGATGAGGTGCAGCTGCTGCGGTAATCAATGATTGGTGAATGAGGTGCAGCTGGTGCAGTGATGAGTGAATGGGTATGGAGCTTATGGGAAATGTAGTGAAGAGTGACTGCAGTGAAAGTGTATGTATCTGTGTGTGAGTCCAAAGTGAAGTGCCCTCTAGTGGTCCTCACGGGCACTTCACCTGACAATCATAACAGTTTTAATTGATTTGACGGCACTAATATTAATCAAATGGAAAATGCCATTTAAATGCCAAAAACTATATTGTACTTCAGGGGGCAAGAAAGTACATTACTTATTGCAAAAATACATTTTGAGTTCATGCAAATATTTATTTAAATATAATTCAAGATTTATCTATTTATGCCTTTATGGCCCATGTCTGTTTGTAATTGTTTAGCAGTGGCATACTGCAAAAACTCTCCAAGAAAAACTGTCTTAGAGAGATCAAAATCTCAGAGATGAAACCAAATCAACACCCTAACATAACAATTTCCACTACACTGAAATTTCTTAATCAGCATCTTTCTTTCTTTCTTCATCTCTTTCTCTCTCTCTTACTTTTTCTTACTCTGCTGATTTTAAAGGATTAGTTCACTTTAAAATGAAAATTAGATTTACTCAACCTCAAGCCATCCTATATGAATTTCTTCTTTCTGATGAACTCAATCTGAGTTATTTAAAAAAAATATCCAGACATTAACACTTTTCCGTTAGTTGAATAAGGAAGCCGAAGGACGTAGCGTAAGCATTTTGAACTGCACTTTCTACATAAGTTGAATAAAGAAGGCAGTCTGGCAGAAGCTATTTCACTACCTAACTTGTTAAATATGTGTATTTTTCATTCACAAACACATCAGAAGGCCTTTTATTAACCCCAGCAGAGCAGCGTGGAGTACGTTTATGATGGATTGATACACTTTCTTGAGCTTCAAACTCATTGGTCCCGCTCACTCCCATTATAAAGCTAGGATGCGTCAGGATATTTATTAATATAACTCCGATTGTGTTCATCAGAAAGAGGAAAGTCATATAAACTTGAGGGTGAGCAAAGCTTGAGGTAATTTTCATTTTAAAGTGAACAAATCCTTTAAGTTTATGCTTGTACCAATAAAAAAAAAAAAACTATTTTATCCACTTTTTGACCAAGCAAACATCTTGTTTAAAGAATCTGCGGAAAGGACGGGATATTGGCAGGGCCAAATATGCCAAAGCTCAAGCCATTCATTCATGTGTTTGGGATAAGGAATTTTTTCAGTGTACATTCTGAGTGGCAGCAGAACTGAGGAAGTGGATTTTCGGGAACTTTCATTACTTTTCCAAATAAATCTAACTCAACCCAAACGGATCCAGATTTTCCCTTTGTGGTGTCTTTCTATATTTGCTTCTGGCTTCCTGCAAAAAAAGAAGAAGATAAAAACAGAAGGAATATGGTTTAGCTTTAACCAATGCTGTTATGTAAAATACAGCCGTCTCTTCATGTTGCTAAACATTGAACTTATATGTTTGACTCAACATAATACATTTTTAATAAGCTTGACATGTTAGTTGTACAAATATCTACACAGTAAAAGCCCCAGAGTTAAATCAACTCTGCTTGGATAACATTTGGTCCCTCTCTAAATAGAGTTAAAGTAACACTTTTATCGTCAGTTGATTTCATCTAAGACTGTGGCTGAAGTCAGTTGTAGTTCTTGTGTTTCTCTATTCTTTAGTGAGTCTGCTTGTTAACAGCAGGTGTTCATCATTAATGTACAATCATCGCTTAATTCATTGCTTAATTATCTCATTACCTTTAACTCTGCTTCAGTGTTACTTTAACTCTATTTAGAGAGGGACCAAATGTTATCTGAGCAGAGTTGATTTAACTCTGGGGTTTTTACTGTGTATCTATCTATATCAGAGTACAAAGATGAAGTTACAAAAAAAAAAAACATGGGAAGACTTCTAGACTTCACATGGATATGATATCAGTTCCAGGCTTTGCTAGAGACGATTCACCACATCAAAGTTTGAGATATTCATTTTATTCGCACACCACACACAAACTCACACATCAAAACGCTGTGAAAAACTTCTAGTTCTAGTCTTATTGCTCCAAAAGGTCACGCTTTCCCTTCGCTCTCTTTCTCTCTCTTATTTTACGAGAAGCCTTTGGCAAATACGGGACAGTGGAAAGCCTCTTAGAGTGATTGTTTAAATTGTCCCAGAATCATGCATTGACTTGAATCCGGCATTTGGCCGTGCTTCTGCTCGAGCGCTACCCTTGCCATCTGCAATGAATCAGTCAAACTGCTGTAGTGCATTAGGCTGCATTTTCCATGGCGGTGTTTGCAGCCATATGCATAGGCACAGAGGGTTTTTTCTAATGAATGCGATCTGGATTCTGTCTTTTCCCATGACCCAGCTTGAATGGCATTAGTTAAAGGTGCGTTCGTTGGAGATGTATTATCAGCCGGTTAAAGGTGTTTTAATCACTGTTGTTAGGATAAGAGGTTAGTAACTTGCCTTGGCGAACGCTTAGGCTGCAATACACACATACATAGTGAACACAAAGTAATATCCACGTCGATAAATGCACTTTCCTGCTCTGAACTGTGGCGTCTGCCGCAATAAGCTCCAGATGGAAGCTGGCCCTTCTCCAGACAAGACATCGGTGAAGAAACACACGAGTTCACACGCAAACGCACGCATGATCACAGATGAGAATGAGATTATAATATATAATCAATACGTCAGGTAGAAATCATGAGAGAGAAGGGGCAACGTACTCTTCAGTTCAATGATTTCCAAAGAGATTAATGCCGCTGTGTCAATAAACAGGTCCGGTGTTCAAATATCATTAATCTAACTCAACAAATGAAGTAGAAGGAAAACTGCAGCGAATTTGTGCCTTCTTTCCCATTGGACAAGATCAGAGGAATGGAAAATTGCGTTTGTTAATCAATCGTTCTGTAAAGACATAAACCTTATATGACCTAAAGTGATTACATGTACACCTCAGCCAACGCAAAAAATTCTAATTCTAGGCCTTTGTACAGACACAACACCCACTAAGTGCAATTTATGACCACTTTAGTGGGTTGTCTTCGAATTTTTAGAGTTTATGTGTTAAAATAAACTGTCTTGGGTGGAACGTTTGGGTAGATAAGATGCACAGGATGTATTTATTGCAAAGCAAGAGCAGTAATTGGGCAATAACAAAACTAACGTGTGGTGATGACGTCTGACGGGTTTGTGTTATAACCACTTCTGAATGTTGTAAGTGTGGTTGATAAACCGGCTGCGCTGGAAAGCTTTGCTCTTTTAACAATTTGCTATTTTAAGACATTTTTATTTGGCCTTTATGAGCCCATGCATGAGTGATTCCACCAATAACATGTCCAAACCTGACAGAGCCAATGAGCATCCATAAAACGGCTTCTAAGTCGATATGATTTTTTTTCCTGATTAATCTTCTACATGTGAAATAGAGGATTAGTGTCAGCTGAAGGATACACACACTGAGATGTGTGTATTTGTATTAACCTGTAACCTGTTGCTTATTACAAAATGGCTTTGCCAGGATCTTTGCTTTCCAATTTCTGCAAAAACGATCAGCAGATCAACCAACAGCATGTTCATTCAGCCGGTAGGGATGGAGTTACCAGACTGAACGTCCCTCCGGAGTCTGACATTTGCTCGCACGCACGTTTATTTAGCTATTTAAATGGGGACATAGACATTTTGATTATACATAGCTAAACTGTAAAAAAAAAAAAAAAAAAAAATCCCCGTAAACTTTACGGTAAAAAAACAGCAGCTGTGGTTGCCAAAACTTTACCGTAAAAAATACGGTGGCAGCGTTTTAGGTTTTACGGGACAGCACTTAGTTACTATAATTACTAATAATAATTACTTACTTATAATTAAGAGGTTTATATTGTAATAATTACAGTTCATAACTGTTTATTTTACACACTGATAAAAACTCCAGTGAAATTTACAGTAAATAATTGTATTTCTTAAATTAATATAATGTTAATTTATCATCCTATTGAAGTACTAATGTCTGCTTTTTTTCCTTTCCAATACATCGACAACCACCAATCACATAGTGATGAAAGTCACATGATAAATCAAAGCTCAGTTTTTTCAACAGTTAAGAAGGACAACACCGATATATAGAAGGAGCACACTAAACACCATCATGGTAACACACAATAAACATTCATTTAACATTAGATGTAACATAAAACACTAATGTACATAACTGATTAGGAAAAACTAAGAGCATTTTCACCGTTAAAATCACGGTCATTTTTTTACAGTATAAATACTATAATGTAATCCTGCAAATGAGGAAGTACCCAAAAGCATATATTGTCCAAATTTGATAGACATCAGCATATACATAGTGGGCATCTACAATGAAGCAATATCACATGAAAAAGAGCGCTGTGCTGAATATCAGAGTTACAACTTACATTTTTGACACAAATTTGTCTTTTTGTCTCCACCAAGAAAAGGGTTCCAAATGAAAATAAAGCAGAATCAGTTCTGAGCAACTCACTGTAGTGCTGTTGCCTTGTATTTGAATCAGTTATTAGTGATTTGGTAATATGCCACATTGACTCACTCAGGACATTTGTCTCCATCTACTGGCGGATTGATGTAATCTGTGGAAAAGTCACTAAAAATCCCCTCCAGTCCATTCAAGTCCCTCTTGGGAATTTGTATTTATGTGTTGGGAAGTCGCATTCACTTTCGTCGGGGCAAGATCGCAGTGTACCTTAATTAACTACACAAAAATACAAGTTTTTAAACTCTACATCTAGAAAATGAAGACCAAAGATTGTGCATTAGGAAGGCCTATGTTTTGCTTTTTTATGTTTTTAATTAATTTATGAAGACACTGCACACTTTATTGTTACTATTATATTGTTATATTACGATGCTGTATTACAACCCCAATTCCAGAAAAGTTGGGATATTTCGGACAATGTTTTATTGCATTTTGTAAGTATAAACACATTTTGATTTTGATGGCTGCAACACACTGCAAAAAAGTTGGGACAGAGGCTTGTTTACCACTGAGACACATCGCCTTTCCTTTTAATGATGATTCTTTTCATGATGGGCCATTCTTTGTCAATAAGAGTCAGATCTGGACTGCAGTCAGGCACGTCCACTCTACAATGTAGTGTCTAGAAACCACTCTGATGGACCACGTGCCAAGACATTGTCTTGTCTCCCAGATATTTTTTCAAATACAGAAGGTACGGAAAGTATTCAGACCCCTTTAAATTTTTCACTCTTTGTTATTTGCAAAAATCATTTAAGTTAATTTTTTTCCTCATTAATGTACACACGGCATCCCATATTGACAGAAAAACACAGAATTGTGGGCATTTTTGCAGATTTATTACAAAATAAAAACTGAAATATCACATGGTCCTAATTATTCAGACCCTTTGCTCAGTATTTAGAAGAAGCACCTTTTGATCTAATACAGCCAAGAGTCTTTTTGGGAAAGATGCAACAAGTTTTTCACACCTGGATTTGGGAATCCTCTACCATTCCTCCTTGCAGATCCTCTCCAGGTCTGTCAGGTTGGATGGTAAACGTTGGTGGACAGCTATTTTTAGGTCTCTCCAGAGATGCTCAATTGGGTTTAAGTCAGGGCTCTGGCTGGGCCATTCAAGAACAGTCACGGAGTTGTTGTGAAGTCACTCCTTCGTTTTTTTTAGCTGTGTGCTTGAGGTCATTGTCTTGTTGGAAGGTAAACCTTCGGCCCAGTCTGAGGTCCTGAGCACTCTGGAGAAGGTTTTTGTCCAGGATATCCCTATACTTGGCTGCATTCGTCTTTCCCTCGATTGCAACCAGTCATCCCTGCAGCTGATAAACACCCCCACAGCATGATGCTGCCACCACCATGCTTCACTGTTGGGACTGTATTGGACAGGTGACGAGCAGTGTCTGGTTTTGTCCACACATACTACTTAGAATTAAGGCCAAAAAGTTCTATCATGGTCTCATCAGACCAGAGAATCTTATTTCTCACCATCCTGGAGCCTTTCAGGTGTTTTTTAGATTTCCTCATGACATTTGGCGCAAAATGGTGAGCCATGACCCATCTTTGCTTGTATAGACGGAGATACTTTTTTAAACCCAAATACGATACCCTAACCTATTACCAATTCATCTGTTAATTGTGGACTGTTTAAAAAACAGTTTCACTTGGATATTATCTAATCTTTTCATTTTATTTAGCCTCTGTCCCAACTTTTTTGGAGTGTGTGGCAGTCATCAAAATCAAAATTTGTTTCACAAAATACAATTATGTTGGTCAGCGGAAACATCAGATATCTTTTCATTGTACTTTTGTCAGTTAAAAAAAGATTCAAGAGATTGAACAAATTACAGATTTTGGTTTTTGTTGCATTTTACAAAGTGTCCCAACTTTTCTGGAATTGGGGTTGTATTTTGTGCAGGTAATTCACTTATTTTGTTGTAAATAAAAAGGCTGATACTGCTTTTGCTGCCTTCACTTGCTTTTGGAAACACCAGGTTTATTCTAGCCGATTTATTGGGAAAATCTTATTAAAGCCAAAATTTAGTGTTACATTAATTAACAATCATATAATCATTCACCCATGAAGATCTAGTTAATTCTATTAACTTGAGCATGCACGACTTTTGCAAATCAAAAGTGTCCTCGTTTACTGTGCACTGTAATGAATTACTATAAAAATTACAGCATTATTTTACAGCCGCTGACTGTTTTTTAATAATACAGCATATTGCTGTAAACTGCAATGCATTCTGGGGTCACGTGTTGGTTTGACTCAAATTTACAGAATATTGCTGTAAATTGACCCTTCGTAATTTAAAAAAATACAGTTATTTACTGTAATCAGAGAATACAGGGAAACTCAGTAAATTAAATTACAGTAACACTACTGTAAATTTTACAGTAACTGGCTGGCAACCCTGCTGCCAGTATTATACTGTAAAATTTACAGTAATTTTTTACAGTGTGTGAGCGGCCCTATAAATGCTCTTTTTTATCAGTCATGATTCGTGCAGTAAATTAAATGTGCAGCACATCACAAGCACACAGCCTGTTTTAATTAGTCAAGACAAATTGATTTGTATCGCGCTTTTCACATGTAGGTAAAGCACAAAGTCACGATGGAAGACTGTTGGCACCACATTTTTTTGGACCTAATACCTTTGATACCACAATTCTGCTGCTGGTGTCGTGTGAGGGTTAAGTACACATTATAGACCGAGCCTCCAGCTGAGAGGCCACTATAAAATTGATATGGATTGACAAACAGTGCTTGAAACCAAGTCAGTGTTGGGACAATATGAAATAAACAAGAAATGTAATCTGGCCCTAGGCATTAATAGCGCCTTCTGAACACTTTAAGATGGTGTATACTAGTTGTGGTACATTATTATCTCCTTTGTTATGCATTACGAACAAGGACAGATTATGGGCCTCTTTGGATATAGTGTCCAAAGCTCTATCAGCTATAGCCTATATATTTCCATTAAATTATATGGAGGAAAAACAAACATGCACAACTCTCTTTTTTTTTATTACATTTATTTGATAACCGATCAAACACAATCTGATGTCCACAGAGTGTGTATGTGAAGTTTGAGCTCAAAATACCCAACAAATCATTTTAATAGCATGTTAAATTTATCATTTTATGAGGGTGAGCAAAAACGCTCCGTTTGTGTGTGTGTCCCTTTAAATGCAAATGAGCTGCTGCTCCCAAGAAGAGGGCGGAGTTTCAGGAACTCCTGTTAGCAGAGCCGATTACCTCACACAGATTCACTGAAAATGTCGGAAACTGTTTAGACTTTTATGTTCAAACCGGAGTCGGACAATGATGGAGAGACTCAAGAAGAAGAGACAACATGTAGATGACAACAACACGTTTCCAAATGGTTAGTTTAATAATTTATGTAGCTGATATGGAGTTAATTATCTCAAAGTCATTGATTAGCATTTAATGTTATGATAATCTATAACTCGTTCCCACTTTTAAGTTCCTACAGAGCCAGAGAATAAATGCTTTTTTATGTTTAGTTTAATTTTGGTTGTTGGCGTCTTGCTTTTATGAAATGCTATTGCATTTGTGTTTTTCAATAACATAGCCTCACCCCCTTTGTTGCATGTTCTCGGGGGCGGGGTTTATGTAAATTTTGATGTCACTAACCCCGGAAGAAGCTCATTGTAGTCCCTCCCAGCCATTTGTTGTAGTCCTTAAACAGAGAATTCTCTTAAAAGAAAACATCTCTCTTTGCATTGAACTTTGAGCGTCGTAACTTGGCAGATGTTGTTTCTGCTCAAACAGCAACTTTACACACTAACTAAAGTAAAAAAAAAAATGAAATCATAATCAAACACCCCTTTAAAAACTATCAGTTAGTTAATTGGTTATATGCAGGTCTGGGTGGGTTACTTTTAAAATGTGTTTCACTACAGATTACATGCTTTAAAAATTAATTTGTAACGTATTTTGTTACATTACTCAAGTTTAGTAACTTAATCTAAATACTTTAGAATACTTTGGAATACTGATAAGTGTGGAACAAACACAAAAAAGATCATTGTGAGTTTTTATCTCACAATTCTGACTTTTTCCCTCAGAATTGCGTGATATAAAGTTGCAATTGTGAGATATAAAGTCAGAATTATGAGATATAAACTCACATACTAAATTCACAATTGCAAGAAAAAAAGTCAGTATTGCAAGTTTATATCTCCCAGTTCGGACTTTATAACTTGCAATTGTGAGTTTAAATCTCACAATTCTGAGAAAAAGAAGTCAGAATTGTGAAATCCAAACTCACAGTTGTGAGAGAAAAAAACAAATTGTAATTTTTTACAATTATAAAATGACTCAAAACATGAAAACAGTGGAAAACATGAAACTGAACTCGTCTTTTTCAGACGGTCAGAGTCAGAGAATCACCAATCGCTGTTTAAATGACATTAAAACTCAAAGTAATCACTTTGGTAATCTAAAACACTTTTCAGATGGAACTGTAATCTGATTACCACACATTTAAAATGTAACCGTAATGTAATGCAGTTACGTATTTAAAATACAAAATTTGAGTAACTGACTTACTTGTATTTCGTTACTCCCCAACCCTGGTTATCGGCCAGTGTGGTCCAACCTTGTAAAATCCACTGTCGGTCGACCTCTACATGTTAAATGCACTCACGGGTCAAAGTTAAATTTGCTTTAATGGTTCTTTTAAAATCATTTTCCGTATGTTCTCACAAAGAATTTTTTTATATTGACAAGCCAGGGTTAACATGCTGCATTACTGGAAAACTGCCGAATCACATCTGTTGTATATGTGCGTGTGCCTCAGAATGAAACCACTGGAAACCGTGTATCCACTTACTGATATTTTAAGTGAATATTCAGTGACAAAGTGGTTAGATTTTAGTTTCTTACGGGAAATTGCAAGGCAGCAAACATTAGCAACAGAAGCAGGTGGACCAGGTCCGAGGGAAATATCATTACTGGCACTTCAGTTTTGAGCTTCAAAGTCAGTGTCAAGTGATCGGGATATTTAAAACATTAATCTTAAAAATCCCAGCGCTTAAGTCCGTCATGACTGTCAGCCGATCTGGGAACATTAACAGCTGAACAGCTGGACGGAGAGATGGGATACAGGCTGACGGCCAACAGATAAAGCTTACTCTAAAAAGGATTCATTTTTAAATAACTTATACAGCATTAAAAATGATATAAAAATTGTTCAAATCAAAATGCAAACCATATTTTGAAGAATGTTCCATTAGACTTTCATAAAAAAAACATTTCTCAGAAATGTAATTCTTTTTTTTATATTCTACAGAAACTTCAAGAGTTTGATGTCAGTAAGATTTTTATTTAAAATGAAATTACGTTGCGTTTACTCAGTAAGGAAGGATTCTAAAGTGACAGTAAAAACATTTATAATAATGACACAAAATATCTATAATCCAAATGAATGTTGTTTTTAACATACTATTCATAAAATCCTGGAAAAATGCATCATGGTTGATAATAGTAAGTAACGTTTCTTGATCATTAAATCATCATATCAGAATGATTTCTGAAGGACCGGAGGAATGATGCTGAAAATACAGCATCGATTTTATGTCAAAATATTTTTACAATTGAAAATTTTAAGTTGTAATATTTCAAAATATTACTGTATTTTTTATAATTATTAATGGTGCTTGTTATCTTCTGGACAAAAGTTCGGCGTGTAACTCGTCCCGCGCCGTTTGTCCTAGACCCATGAATGAGGTGTCAAATCGACCGGCTCATTGAGGAGAGGCGTGCTATGACTTTTATAAGCGATCAGACCTACGATGTTCGCACAGCGGACGAAAAAGCGGCCAAAAAAGTCCCATTGACTTACATTGAAAAATTCAAATTCACGAACATTCCGTCAGTCTCAACTGTCACTTTCTCACTCACACACACACACACACACACACACACGCATGCAGGGCCTGAGGAACCCTTTCTCTCTCACTGTCTCTCACTCATTTGACATCTGATCAAGCAGCCAATCAGTAATGACCTAAAATCGTAAGCATAGCCACACCCTAGCAACCTCTTATCACCACCGTAGTAACCACCCCAAGTACCTTAGCAAATGCCTGGCAACTGCCTAGCAACCACCCAAGTTACCATAGCAACCATCTAGCAACCACCAGAACACCCTAGCAACCGCCTTAGTACCTTAGCAACACCCTAGTAACCTCCCAGGTTACCATAGCAACCACCTAGCAACCAACCAGAACACCTTAGAAACTGCCAAGAAACACCAATGCAATGGTGCAAGCACCATTCACATTTTCTTCAGGAAATGTACATTCTAGTTTATTATTATTATTATTATTCATTTATTTTTGATCAAATAAATCTTCTTTCAAAAAGACCCGACAGTTTTCATTTTTGGCTGAACTAACCCTTTAAGGCTGTGTTTTACCTTCGTGTCTCTGGAACACGGTTGCATCAGATCAGCAGAGAGGAAGTCCAAACAGTTGTTTGAGTTGGTTTCTGTAGTACTGTAGTTTTCCAGATGTGTTGGCTATCACGCGTGTCACTAGAAAACATCCTGATGCAGTCAAGCACAAACAACAACCATTGACTGAAACCACCGACTGAAGCAAAGTACCGTACATTCTATATACATTCAATGCCACATTGAACAACATAAGCATATTTTTAGACCCGTGTTGTCATTTGATGCAATAGAACAGGGGTGGCCAACGTCGGTCCTGGAGAGCCACAATCCTGCAGAGTTTAGCTCCAACCCTGATAAAAACTCACCTTCCTGTAGCTTTCAGGTGTGTTTGATTAGGGTTGGAGCAAAAATTTGCAGGATTGTGGCTCTCCAGGACCGACCTTGGCCACCCTTTTGCCGTACAGTGATAACTCTGTGAATAGAAAACATGTTAAAGCAGTTCATCGTCTTAATGTAGGATTTCTAAACAGCTGTTTATGAAGTTCTTCAGAAGCATCAGTCCTGGGTTTCCCTATTCAGTGAACATTAACAGGACTCTATCACCCTCTACTGGAGAAAACATAAAGCACATGCTCACTTTGTAGAAAAAACAAAACAAATACAATATATAATATATATATATATTACTCAAAGAATGGTGTAGTTAAAGCCTAGACAAACCTTGGTCATTCCATGTAGAATTGACATGCATTAGTATCCGGGCTGTGCCTTTTTATTCAAGTCTATTTGGTGCTATTGGAAATTTGATAATTCCCACTTTGAATTCGTGATTACGAGCTCATCGCATTCACCTTTCAAAATGTGGACCATTCATTTACAATTTTGTGCTGAGAAACTAGTATTTACGATAATTCTAAGAGCAAGGCACTAATAGATGCAGAAGAAAAGACTTTGTTTGCTTCAAAATACAAATAAATGCATAAAAACTACCATTAGGGTGGAAAACGCAGGTAACAGTACAGAAGACAGGCATAGGACCAGCCCAGCCGGACTGGAGGATGATGCTGGAATCATGTCCCGGGCACTTCAAAAAGACATTAAAAACATGATCATGCCACAAAACTACAGTATAAACATCTAAATGAATTGTTACGGGTGAAGTCAGGTTGATGCTCTTTAATGATGGAGGGTTACCACTTTTTACTTTTTGTTTTCATTGTCATGCAGCATATCATGTTAAATAGCTAGGTTATTTGCATTGCCATTCTACATAAGACCGCTGTATTGCTTGTATAAGTTAGTATTTACTAGCACTATGACTTAAACATAATAGCTTGTGCCTTCTATAAAATCAAATTATCGTACACTGTAAAAATGATCATGATTTTTACGGTAAAATACTGTAAAAATGTGCCAGTAAAAATCTGTTAACAATAAGTTTCCTTACTATATCAATAATTCATAAGATATTGCAGTACAATTTTTGGGAGTGAAAAAGAACAAGTCATTGTGTAATTTACAGTGAAAACCCGTAAATTGACTTTCCCAGAATTCCCGGCATGACACCTTTGATTCATCCGTTTTTGGTTATTGTCGGTGTATTACGAAGGTACACAACACATTTTAGTGCTTTAGTAGGTTGGTTTAATGAAATACATTTTTTTTTTACAGTAAATTTAAGTTAAATCTGTAAAACCTAAAATGTTGCTACACTGTTAAAAATTACTGTAAATTTTACAGTATAATACTGGCAGCAGGGTTGCCAGCCAGTTACTGTAATTTTTACAGTACCATTACTATAATTTAATTTACAGAATTTGACTGTATTCTTTGATTAACAATTTTTTTTTTAATATTTGCTGTATTTTTTTTTTTATTAAATAAGTCACTTACCACAGTTGTAGACCACTCTCTCTCTCTTGCTGCTACCAGAATCTCAACTGTTGAAAATCCTACAATGCCTCTTTATGCTTGAAATTTACAGTAATATCCTGTCATTTTGAGTCAAACCGCCACGCCCCCCAGAATGCATTGCAGTTTACGGCAAAATGCTGTATTATTAAGAATACAGCCATCTGCTGTAAAATATTGCTGTAATTTTTACAGCAATTCATTACAGTGTATAAAATAAACAAAAGCAAAGCGAAAGTAAAATGGCGGCAGTCCCTCATGGACGACTGCACACACAAACATAATAAAACATAACATAATCCAGGCCTGGTCCTCTCTCGTCCTTCACTGTTGTCGCGCCCCCTTTTATGCTCCCAGAGCTTCTCCGCGAGAGATACGAGACCGGTGCAGCGTGCAGGTGGCGCTCATCATCACTCGCACCACTGGCCTTGTGCCGTTCCCTCACGGCTCTCTCCCCGCCCTTCTTGTCACGTTAGTAAGTTAGTAAATGCGGAAATTGAAAGCATGCATTGCACTGGGCGATATAGTGTGATTATTGCAGGTGGGTTGCTTGATTTTCACCAAGTCTACTTCATATGTACACTTCTGGCAGCTCCATATCCCACAATGCAACACTATTGTGACGTCGTCACATACAACTCTGTGATGTATTATTATTATTTTTTTTTATATATTTAACACATATACATATAGAATGCAGCACTAAACAATTTAAGGGAAAAAAAAAACAGAAAAGCACACACACATTTACACGAAGAATGCATGTAAAAATAACAATGTTAAATTAGCTATAGGTTTCTCTTCATTTTAATTGGTTGAACTCATCTAGGAAAATAATTCCACCATTAATCATTTAACTTCTTGACAACATAACTATAAGACAACAACTATAGCTAAATTAGCATCCACACCAGCAAAAAGAATTTCCATTGCATCCTATATTAATGATTTGTGAATTAAAAAACAGCATTTTTGTATTATAAGCATGTCATGGTTTAAGGAAGGAGAGAATGAGAATGAAGAGTAGAGAAAATGGTGGGGATTTATCGACTCAATATACAAACAAACAAACAAAAACTACCATAAACACACAGTCCAGGGCAGGTGGCAGTACAGAAGACAGGAATAGGACCGCCCAGGCTGCTCTGGAGCTTGATGACGGCACTTCTAAACAGACAAGGACAAGAACAGAAAAAACAAAACTATAAAACCGAAGTGACTGTATATTCTGTTTCGGTTTGGTTCTCTTCTATTTCTGATCCATGGTTGTGTATTGTGACGTAGTTTCTTCATGTGTGCCAGTTAGGTTGATTAACTTCACCTGTTACTCATTTCATTCATTGGATTGGTCAATCTATTTAAGCTCTGTGTTTCCTTCAGTTCTTTGTCAGTTTTTACGATCGCTACCGAGGAGACCCTGAGGATTTGCGCTAGTCCACTGCTCAGAAATCACTTGTGGCTGAGACGGTTAGTTTTCATTTTTATTTAACAGTTTTACAGAGGTTGAAGAATAGTGTTATTTATGAATAATAATAAAAAAAAAACACTTTATTTTGATAGTCCACTTTAGACTATAGTGGTGGGCAGAGCGAGGCTTCATGAAACACTGAAACCGTTGAAGCAAATGTGCCGTATTGTGTCGAGGCTTCGAAACTATACCGACACCCGTCTCCACGGTGACACCTAGTGGTCAATTGCACATGTTATCTAAAACAACTTTGACAACAAGCCATTTAAAAAAATAAAAATCTGATGTGTTAAAGGTGATTTGCTGTCAGTTTATTATTATTATTTTTTTATTTGCTATTACTATTTTTGTTATCCCTTGGCGTTTATTTGTTCATATATTTGTTAAGTACAGAGTTGTATTCTGTTTTATAAAAAAAAGTTTAATAAAGACACAGTTAAAAATTTTTTAAAAAAAAAATAAAAATAAAAATGTTGTGTTTTTGTTAATGTGGTGAGTTTTTAACATCCTCACTATGTAACTATAATATATAATAATAAGTAGGTTATTTTGGTCATGAAAAATGAAAATTAATAAAACAAATCAATCCACAATGGTCTCATTTTTGTTTGTTTTTTACATATTCAAAAATATTAATTGCTTTCTCCTCTCACAAAAACCCACGAGGTGCAGGTGCATTAACTCCTCTTTTAAACTTTGTGGGAGTTGAGACAGATGTGCGACCGTGTGATTTGTTCCCGCCCCTGTCAATCAAACGCTGATTCCGCAAGCATGGCACCTGTCGAAACGTGCAGAAGCTTCGTTTAGCCATGGTCACGTGACCTGGGTGTTTTGAATCACAGTTCGGAGCAGTGTTTCGAAACATCTACGCTTCGGGATCTCGACACTGTGTCGAAACTTTAGGCATTCTACTGACTATAAGTAACTTTGCAACTACATGTCAACTTATTCTACTAACCCTAACAGTCTACTAATACTGAACCAATACTCTAATGAGAGTTAGTTGACCTGTAGGTGCCATTTTATTTTATAGATATCTAAAGGGGACCTTCAGGAGTCTACATGGTCTTTTCAGTCTAATTGACCCTTCGCTGGGAGTTTGATTGACAGGCGATCTAACCAATCATAACCTCGAATTTTATCCGACATATATTTTGTCTGACAAAGCAGTCAGGGGAATTGGTAGATTAACATTGGTGAACATGAAAAATTGTGTGTCCCCACGTCTTTCCACGCTTGAAACGACATTCCTTCTGATGTTTATTTGATGCTATAAATGAACTAGTATGAAGAGATGATCGGTTCACTAGACAGACACTAGACGCTATTTATTGATTAAACTTCTTTAAAAAATTAAAATATTTGAAACTTTGTTCCATATCAAAAGTAACCTGCTCTGTCTTGTCTGTTGACGTGTTGTCAGTGTCCTCTTCTCTCCGTGATGTATTTTTGAAAACATGATGTGTGGCGTGAGAGCGCATGACTTGTGGCCGTCCATCTGATTACTCACAGATTATTTGAGTGAGTGCATGTAAATGTGGCTAGTGTGAACTGCAGAGGTTAAAAAGAGATACGAAACCATCAACCAAAAAGAGCACCACAAGAACCAAAGATACCTTTATAGACAGTCAACCATGCAGAGTGATGGGAGTGGCCGAAAGAGTTCCCAGCCAAGCAGGTGTACTGTCCAGCATCCTCTAAAGACACATTCCTGAGCTGCAGTACCTCCATCTCCTTATTCGTAGTGTTGACGCCTGACGTCTAGAGAAAGAGGAGAAAGAGGATGCTTTGCATAACATTTTGGTCCTCGTTTTTGGATCCTTGTTGGGCCTCTGCCCTTACTGCTCTTGTGAAATAACGCTCTTATGAAAGTTAATTTGAAAAAAGACATGGACAACAAGTTTACTTGTTCATTTTTACACACTATTGGACAATTACATATTCTAAACTGTGTCACTACATAATTTTGTGTACTAGGAACATATGTGATGCGATCAGGGAAGAGATGGAACATTGTCAGGATGGTTGTTGTTTTTTTTTTTTTTATTCAAAATGGGATTATCATTAAATTCTTCTATGACACTGAATATCATCTCTGAAAATATCTTGGCAAAAGCCCATATCTTTCCCTTTCCTAACACAACAAAGTCAGTTCACCTGTCAAAATGAACCACATAACATGTAGAATTGAAGGTGTAATGCACATTTCCCACCAGTCCTCTGTAAACTATGGCACACAGTTTTTTTTTTGTTTTGTTTTTGTTAAGATAATAAGAGTCTGAAGTAGCTGCTCACTTAAATGATCTTGCTCGCCGTAATCCTTGTGATGTCAGTGCCCTAAAAGATGTTATAATGGACTATCTCAAATGTATCTAACATGATGAACAGAGCTGTTTTATGAGGGGAAAAGCGGAAGCGGCGACTGTGTCATAATAAAAGTCCCGCCGCTCATTCGTCTCTCATTATCAGTCGTTCAGCTCCACAACACTCGCTCCTGCTCTGCTTCAGACTACAGTGACGTTAATAATCATCATGAACGTGATTTCTGCCCGAGTCCCAGATTCTTTTCCACCGGCTGTGAGGTGAAGACCACACGTCCCAAGATTCCTCGCTCAAACTCGCCGCCATCAAGCTACGCCTTTATTTTGAATAAGCGACCTCTAGTGGACGAAAAACTACATATTGCACCTATAACTATAGTTGCTTATTAGCATGCATATTACTAGAATATTGGCTATGTATTAGTACTTATTAAGCACACATTAATGCCTTTTTCTGAATGACCTTATTCTACACTCTTAATCCTACCCCATACCTAAACTTAACTACCTCGCTAACTGTTAACAAGTAGTAAATTCAGAGTTTATTGAGGGAAAAGTCGTAGTTAGTAGTTTATATGTGTTCCCTTGGATGTCATCTACTTAAAAAAATTGGTGCTGCGCCCAAACAAAATCTTACTCGAAGCTCATTTTTTAAGATATCAACCTAAAATTTGGAACGCAACATGTTTTCTTTGATTTTCTTGTAGTTTTAGAGTAAAATATGTTTTGTAAAGTATATATTATTAAAATATAAACTATTTTCACATTTTCATAAACTCACTTTCATACATCATTAATTCACCATTTACAATAATCTGCCAAGTGTCTTCTTTAAAACAAGACCAACCAGGTCTATATTCTAAAGCATTCTTGTATTACAACCATTTAAGTTTGTATTGTGCATTTTCATGTCTTTGCGAAAAAAAGGAGGCTGACAGTTACAGGGTTAAACAGTTTTTTTCCTCAAAATTGCATTCCTGAAAATCACCGATCAGCAGACTTCGGATAGCCATAACTTTTGTTGCAGTCAAACTATGAAATAAAAACTTATTTGAAAAGGGTTAGAAACCAGTTTTCATGTGGTATCAAAATAAAATATAACATATCACCATATGAAGGTGTATATGGGGTAGTCGTGGCCTAGTGGTGAGGGAGTCGGGTTTGTAACCTGAAGGTTGCTGGTTCGATTCCCATGCCGGCAGGAACTGAAAGTGGGGATTGTGAATAAACAGCACTCTCTCCACCTTCAATACCATGACTAAAGACACCTAACCCCTAATTGCTCCCCTTGTAAGTCAAATGATGAAAAAAATAAAAAATTCACACACTAGGGTCAATCTCATACTAGTAAGGATGTTTTACCTTCAAGATCCGAACGTACGGGAGTCCGTCAGGGCCGACTCTGCTGCCGTTCACCTCGATGTGTTTCAACCACTGGACGTGTGTCGGAGGATCGCCGAAGACTTTACACGCAAACTCCACGTCACTACCCACTGTTACTGTACGGTTAGTAGGCAAACCGGCCTGAAGGACCGGCTTGCGCAGTGAACACTCTGCATCACACAAACACACACAATACATTATATAGAGAATTGTTGCTGGAGTGATTATTACTGCACAACAAAAGCACGTCGACATGAACATGTTAATGAACGATGGTGGAAGCAAAAGTGTATTGATCATTTTAATTATGAAAGTTAACTGTACAGTTTAGTTCAGGGGTCGGCACACGGAGGGTAATCGCAGAACGGTTTTTCCGATCTGTTAATGCAGGTTAAAATCTCATACTTATAAAACGGATAGTTCCGGCCATTGACTCTGATCGGTTGTCGTTTGCGTCTTGTTCCGTGTTCACTACAAGTTTCAATATAAAAGACTTTCTCATGAAGACAATCTTTGCTGCCATCTAATGGTGTAGTAAAACTTCTCTTGCTGTTCATGGTCTGGGACTATTTTTTCCGGCGGAAGGAAGGCTTTTAGTGATTTTACTTCACTGATGCATTTTTTTGGGCTTTAATATTTGTATTGTGTGGTAACCGTTTTATAAAAGCAATAAACCCTGTGAAGCCGTGGTTTACAGTGAATTTATAACAGCTAAGAGGGGTTGCTCCGTGTCATGGCTAACAACGGCCCTGTAAACCATGGCTTCTTGGAACTTATTGCTTTATTTAATAGTATTTATAGCTCCTAACTTAATAAAACAGACTGTGTGAATATGAGGAATGATTACATCAAAATGAAAGGACTTCATTTAAATACGTAAACCTCTTTAGCTATTGTTATATGTCAGGGATTATCCCTCCACATGCAAATGCTGGCATGCATGCTGATGATGAATAGATAAAGCATAGTATTAAATAATTTTCTGCTGTGCGACAAAACTAAATATTTCTTAATAACTGTGGCTGCATGGGAATGTGGCAACCTGGGTTGTGGAGTAACGAAATACAAGTAACTTACGTATTTAAAATACAAAATTTGAGTCACTGTATTTTATTAAATGGGTGGTAATCAGATTACAGTTACATCTGAAAGTGTTTTAGATTACCAAAGTGATTACTTTGAGTTTTAATGTCATTTAAACAGCGATTGGTGATTCTCTGACTCTGACCGTCTGAAAAAGTGGAGTTAAGTTTCATCTACATTTTAATACTTTTAAGAGGGATCATAAAAATTTTGTTATTTTTATTTAGTTCTGTCCTGAACAAGACAAAATGACGGAATTTTAAAAAAAAAATGTCAACTGAACTATCCTGTCATGACCTGATGATCCACGACACTGCAACTTTTTCTCACAATTTGTTTTTTCCCTCACAATTGTGAGTTTGTGTTTCACAATTCTGACTTCTTTTTCTCAGAATTGCAAGATTTAAACTCGCAATTGCAAGTTATAAAGTCAGAATTGGGAAATATGAACTTGCAATACTGACTTTTTTTTTATGCAATTGTTAATTTAGTTTGTGAGTTTATATCTCATAATTCTGACTTTATAACTCGCAATTGCAACTTTATATCACTCAATTCTGAGCGAAAAAGTCAGAATTGTGAGATAAAAACTTGCAATGACCTTTTTTGTGTTTGTTCCACACTTATTAGTATTCCAAAGTATCCTAAAGTATTTAGATTAAGTTACTAAACTTGAGTAATGTAACGTTAAAATTACTTTTTAAAGCATCTATTTTGTAATCTGTAGTGAAATACATTTTAAAAGTAACCTACCCAGCCCTGGTTGCAACCTATGCTCATTGGAAATGCGTGCTTCCAATTACATTTCAGCAAAACTCCAAAAACATTGAATAAAATTTTTTTTAAAAAATCTCTCTCACTCAAATTACATTTAAAAAGGTAAAATGACCTTGCACAATGCATTGATTTTTTTTTTTTTTTTGCATGGTGCAATTGATGTCACAGTGGCCTCTGTTCACTGATTGGCTGATATTGACATTATTAATGCCTTATGTACCAAAATAATCAGTGCAACATATAGAGGCATCATTGCCAATAAAGGCATCAGTTAAGTCCATTAAGTCAACCAATCAGTGTTTGAATTACTGTCGCATGTCGATCCACTAACCATGTCTCTAACTCTAACACATCTAAGTCTACTGCGTCACGGAAGCATTTTATATTGGAAATGGATCATTTAACACACTCCATAAACAACATGTGCCTGTCTTTGAAGATGACATTTACATCTAACTTTTAATCTGCAGAGAAAAGAGAAGAAAAGAAATATGACTGACCAGCTATTACGTCCAGCTGGTAGGTGTGATTGATGCTGCCGTATTTGTTTTCCACCAGGCAGGTGTAGTTTCCATTGTCTGATGGTACCACCGACTCCATTATGATGGTCCACATGTGCTCTCGAACCTGTGCAGTAACAGAGGTATACACATCTGATAACAACTTCGAAGACATCAGGGAGTGAAAAAATAAAATATTAAAATTCCCTCATAATATACAAATGATTTAAATAGAAGATGTGAATCAGATACAGAAATCTTCAGTTATAGATTGTAAGAGAAAATCTACCATAGAAAACTGCTACAGTAAATGCATTAGAAGACCGATCGTCTTTTACAGTGGTGTGCAAAAGTGCTTGACCTAATTACCGCATGTTTTTCACACTTAAATGTTTCAGATCAAACAGATTTTTACAATATGTAAACACAAAATGCAGTTTTTAGATGAAAGTTGTTATTATTAAGGGAAAACAAAATTCAAACATGGCCCAAAAAGTGTTTGCCCCCCCCTTGTTAAAACATTACTCAACTGTGGTTTATCACACCTGAGTTCAATTTCTATAGCCACACTCAATCAAGAAATCACTCAAAAATGACCTACCTGACAAAGTGAAGTAGACCAAAAGATCTTCAAAAGCTAGACATCATGCCGAGATCCAAAGAAATTCAAGAACAAATAAGAAAGTAATTGAGATCTTTCAGTCTGGAAAAGGTTATAAAGACATTTCTAAAGCTTTGGGACTCCGGCGGACCACAGTGAGAGCCATTATCCACAAATGGCAAAAACATGGAACAGTGATGACCCTTCCCAGGAGTGGCCGGCCGACCAAAATTACCCCAAGAGTGCAGTGACGACTCATTGAAGAGGTCACAAAAGACCCCACAACAAAATCCAAAGAACTGCAGGCCTCACTTTCCTCAGTTGAGGTCAGTGTTCATGACTCCACCATAAGAAAGAGACTAGGCAAAAATGGCCTGCATGGCAGAGTTCCAAGACGAAAATCACTGCTGAGCAAAAAGAACATTAAGGCTTGTCTCATTTTTACCAGAAAACATCTTGATGATCCCCAAGACTTTTTAGAAGGTGTATGTCCCATTAAATCTGGTGTAAAAGCAACACCGCATTTCAGAAAAAGAACATCATACCAACAGTAAAATATGGTGGTGGTAGTGTGATGGTCTGGGGATGTTTTGCTGCTTCAGAACCTGGAAGACTTGCTGTGATAAATAGAACCATGAATTCTGCTGTTTACCAAAAAATCCTGAAGGAGAATGTCCGGCCATCTGTTCGTGACCTCAAGCTGAAGCTGACGCTGACACAAACTTGGGTTCTGCAGCAGGACAGTGATCCAAAACACAGCAGCAAGTCCACCTCTGAATGGCTGAAGAAAACCAAAATGAAGACTTTGGAGTGGCCTAGTCAAAGTCCTGACCTGAATCCCATTGAGATTCTGTGGCATGACCTTAAAAAGGCAGTTCATGCTCAAAAACCCTACAATGTGGCTGAATTACAACAATTCTGCAAAGATGAGTGGGCCAAAATTCCTCCACAGGGCTGTAAAAGACTCTTTGCAAGTTATTGCAAATGCTTGATTGCAGTTATTGTTGCTAAGGGTGGAAAAACCAGTTATTAGGTTTGGATCTTTTCCCTTAATAACAACCTTCATTTAAACTGTGTGTTGTCTTTGTGTTATCTTTGACTAATATTTAAATTCGTTTGATGATCTGAAAGTGTGACAAACATGCAAAAAATAAGAAATCAGGAAGGGGCCAAGGACTTTTTCACACCACTATATGTTCAGCAGCAAATCCATGTTTTAAGCTTTTCTCAAGCCAAGAGCAGTATAAACTGCCAGAAAACTTCAGTCTATTAAAAGACAAATGTCTGCTAAACAACATGGACCTCTACAAGGCAGCTGGATTAGGATGAAGGTGACTGATGATTTTCCCTACAGCTTGCCCACAAATGATAGTTGTGGCTTCATTTGCCAATCAAGGAGAGTGTTCATTGTGCTTTTTTCACAGAACAAAATCTCAATGTTGCTTCTCTTTGACTTCAAGAATAGCCTTTAATTTGCATTTACAAATCTTTGGAGATGTATTTCTTTGAGCAATATCTTTTAATCTTTCTGAAAAACAAGGATAGCAGCATGCCATGAACTAACTGAAAATGCCAGGTGTCTGATCGAGAGTATGAAGCATGCTTTTGTGTTCACTGTGGTCTCTTCATCCAGATGCCCTCACCTTGAATCCTCCTATTCGCTGGTCTTTCTTAAACTCTTTGCCGTTCTTGAGCCACTTGAGTGTTGGTGTAGGGTTACCGTTGGCCGGGCAACGGAACTTGACAGTGTATCTGACGGGAACCATGTGGAGCTTCTTCATCATATCAGGTCTAGTCCAGACAGGCGCCATTGCTGAGGAACAGATAGAAAGTACAAAAAGAATATGAGAGAGAAAATTAAATTAAACTACAATGTGAACAATATTGGAAGAATGGCCATCTTAGAACAGCAAAGCAACAATAAGACTACGTTCCAGGAGAGTGATTGTACTAAGGTGATGCAGATCAAAGTGTGCAAGATTTGGGTGTTGGGTGATGGTTTCGCTCCATTTGACTGTCTTGATAGTGTCCTTGGGACTCAAAGACTAAGTAAGTGTAAGTGTAAGCATAAGTGGTCATGCAGATTTGCACTTCGCAACATCAGGAAAATCCTTCCCTTCCTGTCTGAGCACGCAACACAACTGCTTGTCCAGGCCCTGGTCATTTCGAGGCTTGATTACTGCAATGCTCTTCTGGCTGGTGCAATCAAACCTCTTCAAATGATCCAGAACGCTGCTGCATGTCTTGTCTTCAACGAGCCTAAGAGAGCCCACGTCACGCCCCTCTTCATCTCTCTGCACTGGCTACCCCTCGCTGCTCGCATCAAGTTCAAAGCGCTGATGCTTGCTTACAGATCCACCACAGGCTCTGCACCTTCCTACCTCCACACACTGATACAACGCCACGTCCCCACCAGAAGCCTGCGATCACTGAAGGAGCGAAGGCTTGTGGTACCGTCACAGAGAGGCACAAAATCACCAGAACCTTCTCGTTCACGGGTCCCTGCTGGTGGAATGATCTCCCTACTTTCATCAGGAACACAGAATCCCTGGCAATATTCAAGAGACATCTGAAAACTCATCTCTTCCGTGAACAATTAATCCCCTTTAAAATTAAAAACCTTTCCTTCCCTTTTCCCTTCCTACTCTAGCTTATGGTACGGAGCAATGTATGAAACTTGTATTGTGAGCACTTCCTGTGTTATTTGCCAATTCATGAAGAATCGCTTGTTTGTTTTCCTCACTTGTAAGTCGCTTTGGATAAAAGCGTCTGCCAAATGACTAAATGTAATGTAAATGTAAGTGAAATTAGATAAACGTAGGGGGCGCATGTCCTAAAAGGTTAAAAAAAAAAAAATCGCACTGTTTCCTGTTAAAATTTCTGCTTTGAAGGACAATCCTAAAGCCTGTTTCACACTGGATGCGCAAGCGAAGAATGTCACATAGTGATTGTGAAACACGAAACATCTCACATACATGATTTTATGGTGAAATTATGGTGAATTTTAATCAAGAACAATGTACTGTGGATGCTCAGTCTACTCTGTTAACATGGATGCTGAATGAAAATATGTGATTATATTTATATAGCAAACAATTTAGCCTCGTATTGATATTTGCATATCTTTGAGAGAGCAGCGGTGACTCACGAGGCTGGTAATTTCCTAACTTGGCATCTTCATCATCATCATCTTCTGAGGAAATCAATCCATCTGACCAAGAACAGAAAATCAGGTTAACTATATAAACGTCAAACGATCGACCTTTTTGAAATCAATCCGTTTCTCACCAGTAACGTTGACGTTGAAGTAATCCGTGTGGTTGCTGCTGTGTCCCTGAGCAAAGCAAGCATACAGACCAGAGTCGGCCGGCTCAACCGTTTCAATCTCCATGTGATCGTTGCGCAGACGGGTGTGCTCTCCGTCCACCAGTGGAACATGGTCCTTAGTCCAGGTCACTTCCCGTGTTTCCTCTTTACCGTTACAGCTCAGCTCCAGTTTTTCCCCCGGATAAAAAGTGAACGGTATGGGCTCAACCTGGGATGCCACTGAGAACGGGATGAAAAACAATAGTTTAGTTCTAAACTGAAATTCCTGAAAAGAATGTTCTTAAAAATAAATCGTAAGTAATTCAAAATCCAAAAATTTGCATAACCTCCAACTTGTCTTAAATCTACAAAGGTAAGATGTTTCATGAATTTATTGGGTTGTTTCTAGCCACACATAATATGTACTCTGAAGGGACGCCAATGATCTCCAAATAGTAAAATACAGTCTGATTGAGATGATCATTTGCTCATTTACCTGTTGCTGGTTTGAGTTGCACACGCGCATTCGTTCAAACGAGACTCGGCAAACAGTTTCGAATAATGAAATTGTGTGCCTTGAATTCATTCACTTGTGTTTGACAATCACTAAACTTTTGTCATGAACACATTTATTTAAAAAAAAAAAGACTGTCTTGATAGTGCCATCAAAGGACATTTTAATTAAAGATTTTAATTCCGCAAGAAAGCTGTGGTTCCTGATTCTGAGTCAGTTTGACTAAAACAGGAGGGGTGACTCACAAAGTAGTTTCTGGCTACTTCCTGTGAGTGAACAGTGTGGGCTTGACCAGTACTTGTGTAATCATTTTTTCAATCTTTTTTTATTAAATAAGTAATCTTTATTCACTGAGAATAAGAATTATATTGTTTGTTTGATGCTAAATATTTAATAAGACATCACATATGTATTATTTTATTATAGAAATTATAGAATAGAGAACGTCCTGTTATAAATAAAAGGAAAAAAGCAGATCCATGTGTGAGATTACACAGCAAAATTCCCAGAGTTAAATCAACTCTGCTCAGATAACATTTGGTCCCTCTCTAAACAGAGTTAAAGTAACACTCTTCAGAGATTGAATGTCTTTTATCGTCAGTTGATTTCATCTAAGACTGTGGCTGAAGTCAGTTGTAGTTCTTGTGTTTCTCTATTCTTTAGTGATTCTGCTTGTTAACAGTAGGTGTTCATCAATAATGTCCAATCATCGCTTAATGAATTGCTTAATTACCTCATTAACTTTAACTCTGCTTCAGTGTTACTTTAACACTATTTAGAGAGGGACCAAATGTTATCTGAGCAGAGTTGATTTAACTCTGGGGTTTTTACTGTGTACAATAAAATAATTATATATATAATATAAGAAATTATACTATTGCAAAAAAACTGCCTGTTTAATTTCAGGATAGACAGGTAAAAATAATCACACCTGTTTTTGTTGAAAAAAACTTACCCTCACCTTTGGTGGCTGATATGCCCTGGGACTGAAGAACCTGAGTTAGCAGTACTGAAATCAACAGCAACATTGTCTTCATCATCATCATCATCATCAAGGATTGTCTCTGCATCAAGCTCAGCTCTTCATAAGCCAGCTTCAACACGCCTGCATGTTCAAAAGCACATTTGCCATTGTTGCAGCGCCTCTTTTCCCAGACTGTCAGTAACGCTCTGTTTTGTTCCTGTCTCTATGAAGCCCCTCCTTCCGAAGAGCTCAGTGCGCTCTGATTGGTTGGCTGAACCAGTGTGTTGTTTCCATACACTGGGTGCTTCTCGTTTCTAGAGCTGCGACGATTATTTTGATAATAGATTAATTTGCCTCTCCGTTGACGAGTTCATTCAAGTCAGCGAAGTTTAATAAGACTCGCTTGTTGCTAGAGTATGCAAAATGGAAGTACTTGTGGTACTTTTACAGATAAGGAACCGTAAATCGTAAGTTATGAAAACACGTGTTAGAGGCTTTTAAACAGGGGCAAGACAGGGTAAATGCAAATGATTTTGTTTGAAGCCCTTTCGGACAACAAACACTGTTTTCATTACTGGTAAAAAAAATTACCTGTAAATTTTACAGTATAATACTGGCAGCAGAGTTGCCAGCCAGTTACTGTAATTTTTACAGTACCATTACTATAATTTAATTTACAGAATTTTACTGTATTCTTTGATTTACAATTTTTTTTTTTAAATTTGCTGTATTGTTTTTAATTAAATAAGTCACTTACCACAGTTGTAGACCACTCTCTCTTGCTGCTACCAGAATCTCAACTGTTGAAAATCCTACAATGCCTCTTTATGCTTGAAATTTACAGTAATATTCTGTAATTTTGAGTCAAACCGCCAAGCCCCCCAGAATGCATTGCAGTTTACAGCAATATGCTGTAAAATATTGCTGTAATTTTTACAGCAATTCATTACAGAGCACTGTTAAAAAATTACTGTAAATTTTACAGTATAATACTGGCAGCAGGGTTGCCAGCCAGTTACTGTAAATTTTACAGTAGTGTTACTGTAATTTAATTTACAGAATTTCACTGTATTCTCTGATTACAGTAAATAACTGTATTTTTTTTTAATTTTGAAGGGTCAATTTACTGCAATATTCAGTAAATTTGAGTCAAACCAACACGTTTCCCCAGAATGCATTGCAGTTTACAGCAATATGCTGTAAAATATTGCTGTAATTTTTACAGCAATTCATTACAGTGCACTGTTAAAAAATTACTGTAAATTTTACAGTATAATACTGGCAGCAGGGTTGCCAGCCAGTTACTGTAAATTTTACAGTAGTGTTACTGTAATTTAATTTACAGAATTTCACTGTATTCTCTGATTACAGTAAATAACTGTATTTTTTTTTAAATTCTGAAGGGTCAATTTACTGCAATATTCTGTAAATTTGAGTCAAACCAACACGTTTCCCCAGAATGCATTGCAGTTTACAGCAATATGCTGTATTATTAAAAAACAGCCAGCGGCTGTAAAATAATGCTGTAATTTTTACAGCAATTCCTTACAGTGTGGCTACTGCTAATTCAGGAGGAAACTATTAAGGCCAATAGTTGTTTTCCTGTTGCTTTTCTGGGAAAACTGACTCATGCTAAGAACTGAAACGCGCCACTTGAGTCCGAGTGTGTCATCTACAGAATTTCACCGTACAGCTATAAGGACAATCAAAGATTGCTGAATAACTAAAAATGATTTAAACACGAGATAGTTTGTCAGCTGACCAATCGGATGGATTTCTGATCATTTGTAGAGCAGCGATAAATAAACAGGTTAAGCAGTCGCTGTAAACCGTGAAGTATCTGTAATTTATTCCCGTCGCGTCGCTAGAATATGAAATACAGTATTATCCACAGATTTCAAACCTTCCTTAAAAGTGTTGTTAAAAATGCCCAAAATAGGTCAGATAATTTGGGTTTAAAAAAAAATTAAAATACAAGCAGGTTTTATGACCTCATATAATATCTGCTTTCTATGCTGCATTAAAGTAGTAAAACACATAATTGTAACACGTAAATATCAGTCATAGTATGGCAAGCTGTTTTGACTTTTATTCATTCTCAGGATATGAACTTTCACTAGTTAAAATGTTCATTCTTGATATCAGGAATTAGATTTCCACTAGTAACAATGGCAATTTTTGATATCAACGATTCAATTTCCACTAGTATAAACTATAATTTTTGATATGTGTAATTGCATTTTCACTAGTGAAATCTCGCCATAGGCTGCCATTCAAATTCAATTGTTGATATCAAGAATTAATTTCTAGTTGAAATTCCAGTTTATCATATCAGAAATACTAGTAAAAATGCAATTTCTGATATCAACAATTACATTGTTACTAGTGCAAATGTCTATTCTTGATATCAACAACTGAATTTCTACTAGTAAAAATGTTCATTTCTGATATCATGAATGTGATCGTTAGTGGTAAGAAAGCCGTTTTAGATATCAGAAATTATCTTGATATCAGGAATTCATTTTCAGAAATCAGAAATGATGATTTTTACAAGTAGAAATTCAATTGTTGATATCAAGAATAGACATTTCAACTAGTGACAATTGAATTCTTTATATCAGAAATTAGCATTTTTACTAGTTAGAATTGTATTTGAATCGTTGATATCAAGATTGAACTTTGTTACTAGTGGAAATAGAATTCCTGATATTAAGAATTAACATTTTTAACTAGTGAAAATATAATTGTTGATATCACAAGTTCACATCCTGAAAATGAATAAAAGTCAAAATGGCTTGCTATACATAGAGCCAAACAGTTAAGACGATTCTCTTTCTGTAGAAACTTTTCTTTCTTTTTTACCACAAAGGGTTCACAGAGTTTCCTGGCAGACAAATAAAACAAAGAGAGAACGGAATGATCCAAGGCAGTGAGAGGAAGAAGAGGAAACATGCATAAAATAAACAAAACATAAATACATTAATACATACTCTTCCCAAAAGGTAAATGTTCATAAAAACATGAAAACACAGAAATTCTAATTCAAAAGAAAGAAAGAAGGAAGGAAAGAGAGAAAGAAAGAAAGAAAAGCATGAGTATTTTATTACATACCAACATATCAGTCCGATCAGGTTCAGATGTTCAGAAACTCTCTGCTCGACTCCACGTCTTCCTCTTTCTAAAGTTTAATCTTTTTGCTTTTTAGTCATTAGAAATCAGTGAGAACGTGACGACCGGATGTGCACTTCTGAAGATGGAATGAAGACTTATTTGTAACATTTAGGCTTTATATGACTAACAACCAATTTCACCGCGAGTGTGTTTATTTTTCAGCTGAAAATTACTCTGGTTTTTTAAAGGGGGAAAAAAATTGCCGCCCGTCTTGTAGATAATTTCGTAACCTTTACTGAAAATCCCTGTGTGATTTATATTTGAGTTCTTCCCAAAGAGAGAAAAACATATTTTTTCAGAGGGGAGGAATCTCAGTGGGCAGTCCGAAGTGAAAACTAACAGAAGCAGTGTGCAGAAACACTGACTCCCTCCAGAGCAGACCGACAGGCTGCTTCGTTTCACTGTGACTCAACTCAAAAAAATCCATTAAACATTAGAATAGCCTTTGCATATTTTTCAGTTAAGCAATCATTGCTTCAAAAAGTTTAAAAAATCAGTAAAAAATGTGACTTTCTCACGCAGTATAAACGTCAGATGCTGTTGTAGGAAACAAGCTGTGTTGTTGCAAAGTGCTGGATGAAATTAGTTTACTAAAATTAGCAAAAATTTTCCCCAAGTTCAAGGGGTGTGTATATATATATATATATATATTATAAAAAATAACACGCACATTATATATATATATATATAAATAATGTGCGTGTTATTTTTTATAATATATATATACAAAATTACACACACGCACACATATATAATTTTTGGTTTTATATATATATATATATATATACACACACATATATATATATATATATATGTATGTATATATATATATATCTGTATATATATATATGTATATATATACACACATGTATATATGTATATATATATATACATACATATACACACACACATACATACATATATATACACATACACACACATATATATATATATATATATATATATACACACATATATATGTATATATGTATGCATGTATATATATACACATATATATATATATACACAAATAAATGTTCCCAAAATCCTGTCTCATATTTGACATTTACATTAACATGAACAAATATAAAATATTTAAAAAACAAAAAATTTTTAACATTAAAAAATGATGCATGAATAATCCAAGTTGCTTCAGTCCAGTAATTGTTTCTTCATTCCAAAAATCATTAAAGATTTGAGTAAAAAAAGACTTTACTTGGAAAGAAAGTATGAACTCTCAATCAGAGGACAGAAAGCATGAAGTCGATCGAGTACAACAGATTTTTCATCAAGTTTCGGTCGTGTTGATGAATTGTAGGCCCAAGAAATTTGCATATTAAATACGACTAACATTCATAAATAGGCTTTATATTTATTGTACAACAGAATTTTTACAAAGAATGTTTGCTTTAAGTTATGAGAGAGCAAGTGTTTTAAAAGATTTGGCTATAATGCTACGCATTGCCACTTTACAACAAGGTTCATTAATTAATCATTAGTGAATGTATTAACTAACATGAACTAATTATGAGCAACACATCTGTTACTGTATTTATTAATCTTCATTGTTAGTTAATGAAAATCCAGTTGTTCATTGTTTATTCATGTTAGTGCATTAATTAATGTTAACAATATTTTAATAATGTATTAGTAAATAATGAAATTAACATGAACAAAGATTAGTTCAGATCATTATTAGTTCATGTTAACAAATGAACCTTACTGTAAAATGTCTTTTTTCAATGAATTCATACCCCCAAACTAGCAACGTATCCTGGGGGATACAAGCATTTACAGACAGATTATGAAAAATGCAAAAATTATATTCATAAATAGTCAACACTCAACAACAACTTTTTAACCATGCGAGTACTTCCAAATATTGTAAATATATCAACTTTTATCTGAAGGCGTGTAGATTTCCCACAACAGGTGGTCAAGTTGTTTTTAAATGCTGCCCATGACCCAAACAAAGATTGTACGAACAAAGTCACCAGATCGAAATATTCACAACAAACACCCTTTCGACATGAAACCAAGAAATGAGATCCGAACTTTCCCTGACTCTCAAATGTTTGTGTCCTCCAGGATACGCCGCCAATTAAAGGGTTAACGGTTAGTCAAGGCACAGATTTTGAAAATGTTCTTCATAATCCTTAATGAAAAGGTACTACAGACTGTAAGTTAGATCGGGTCACTGAGGTGGTCTCAGGAACTCCCAAGCACCGTCCTTCTCCGGGCAGAGATCGAAAGGTGTGCGTGATCTTTTGTTCTTCACGACTCGCAAGGCTGGGAAGCGGTTCGCCAACAGCTCGCACACCGTCAGATGCCTCTGTTCAGCGGCCTGAGTGCACAAACAACCACAATCTCTAAAAACAACGTCTCACAATCCCATCATTTCACCAACAAATGGAAGTTTTATCAGAAAACGAATCAGAAAGAAGTTGCTGGACACTAGCGAGATCACAAAATGAACATGATAAAAGCAGCTATTTTTTTTTTACTTAAGAGATTTTAAAACCAAGCATCTATGGTTTTACCACTGTTTTACAATAACTGATACATTAAACAATGAAATAATTTGTGTCAAGACTGCACATTAGTTACAGAAATAAAGGGTATTTACCATTATTCATTCTGGTGTTACGCAGCACGTTTGAGCTTCAGCAAGAACCAATGAGGTTCATTCTGGTGTTATGCAGCACGTTTGAGCTTCAGCGAGAACCAACGAGGTTCATTCTGGTGTTACGCAGCACGTTTGAGCTTCAACAAGAACCAATGAGGCTCATTCTGGTGTTACGCAGCACGTTTGAGCTTCAACAAGAACCAATGAGGTTCATTCTGGTGTTACGCAGCACGTTTGAGCTTCAGCAAGAACCAATGAGGTTCATTCTGGTGTTACGCAGCACGTTTGAGCTTCAGCAAGAACCAATGAGGCTCATTCTGGTGTTACGCAGCACGTTTGAGCTTCAACAAGAACCAATGAGGCTCATTCTGGTGTTACGCAGCACGTTTGAGCTTCAGCAAGAACCAATGAGGTTCATTCTGGTGTTACGCAGCACGTTTGAGCTTCAGCAAGAACCAATGAGGTTCATTCTGGTGTTACGCAGCACGTTTGAGCTTCAACAAGAACCAATGAGGCTCATTCTGGTGTTACGCAGCACGTTTGAGCTTCATCAAGAACCAATGAGGCTCATTCTGGTGTTACGCAGCACGTTTGAGCTTCAGCAAGAACCAATGAGGTTCATTCTGGTGTTACGCAGCACGTTTGAGCTTCAACAAGAACCAATGAGGCTCATTCTGGTGTTACGCAGCACGTTTGAGCTTCATCAAGAACCAATGAGGCTCATTCTGGTGTTACGCAGCACGTTTGAGCTTCAGCAAGAACCAATGAGGTTCATTTTAATGTTACGCAGCACGTTTGAGCTTCAACAAGAACCAATGAGGCTCATTCTGGTGTTACGCAGCACGTTTGAGCTTCAGCAAGAACCAATGAGGTTCATTCTGGTGTTACGCAGCACGTTTGAGCTTCAGCAAGAACCAATGAGGCTCATTCTGGTGTTACGCAGCACGTTTGAGCTTCAGCAAGAACCAATGAGGCTCATTCTGGTGTTACGCAGCACGTTTGAGCTTCAACAAGAACCAATGAGGCTCATTCTGGTGTTACGCAGCACGTTTGAGCTTCAACAAGAACCAATGAGGCTCATTCTGGTGTTACGCAGCACGTTTGAGCTTCAACAAGAACCAATGAGGCTCATTCTGGTGTTACGCAGCACGTTTGAGCTTCAGCAAGAACCAATGAGGTTCATTTTAATGTTACGCAGCACGTTTGAGCTTCAGCAAGAACCAATGAGGTTCATTCTGGTGTTACGCAGCACGTTTGAGCTTCAGCAAGAACCAATGAGGTTCATTTTAATGTTACGCAGCACGTTTGAGCTTCAACAAGAACCAATGAGGCTCATTCTGGTGTTACGCAGCACGTTTGAGCTTCAGCAAGAACCAATGAGGTTCATTCTGGTGTTACGCAGCACGTTTGAGCTTCAACAAGAACCAATGAGGCTCATTCTGGTGTTACGCAGCACGTTTGAGCTTCAACAAGAACCAATGAGGCTCATTCTGGTGTTACGCAGCACGTTTGAGCTTCAGCAAGAACCAATGAGGTTCATTTTAATGTTACGCAGCACGTTTGAGCTTCAGCAAGAACCAATGAGGTTCATTCTGGTGTTATGCAGCACGTTTGAGCTTCAGCGAGAACCAACGAGGTTCATTCTGGTGTTACGCAGCACGTTTGAGCTTCAACAAGAACCAATGAGGCTCATTCTGGTGTTACGCAGCACGTTTGAGCTTCAACAAGAACCAATGAGGTTCATTCTGGTGTTACGCAGCACGTTTGAGCTTCAGCAAGAACCAATGAGGTTCATTCTGGTGTTACGCAGCACGTTTGAGCTTCAGCAAGAACCAATGAGGCTCATTCTGGTGTTACGCAGCACGTTTGAGCTTCAACAAGAACCAATGAGGCTCATTCTGGTGTTACGCAGCACGTTTGAGCTTCAGCAAGAACCAATGAGGTTCATTCTGGTGTTACGCAGCACGTTTGAGCTTCAGCAAGAACCAATGAGGTTCATTCTGGTGTTACGCAGCACGTTTGAGCTTCAACAAGAACCAATGAGGCTCATTCTGGTGTTACGCAGCACGTTTGAGCTTCATCAAGAACCAATGAGGCTCATTCTGGTGTTACGCAGCACGTTTGAGCTTCAGCAAGAACCAATGAGGTTCATTCTGGTGTTACGCAGCACGTTTGAGCTTCAACAAGAACCAATGAGGCTCATTCTGGTGTTACGCAGCACGTTTGAGCTTCATCAAGAACCAATGAGGCTCATTCTGGTGTTACGCAGCACGTTTGAGCTTCAGCAAGAACCAATGAGGTTCATTTTAATGTTACGCAGCACGTTTGAGCTTCAACAAGAACCAATGAGGCTCATTCTGGTGTTACGCAGCACGTTTGAGCTTCAGCAAGAACCAATGAGGTTCATTCTGGTGTTACGCAGCACGTTTGAGCTTCAGCAAGAACCAATGAGGCTCATTCTGGTGTTACGCAGCACGTTTGAGCTTCAGCAAGAACCAATGAGGCTCATTCTGGTGTTACGCAGCACGTTTGAGCTTCAACAAGAACCAATGAGGCTCATTCTGGTGTTACGCAGCACGTTTGAGCTTCAACAAGAACCAATGAGGCTCATTCTGGTGTTACGCAGCACGTTTGAGCTTCAACAAGAACCAATGAGGCTCATTCTGGTGTTACGCAGCACGTTTGAGCTTCAGCAAGAACCAATGAGGTTCATTTTAATGTTACGCAGCACGTTTGAGCTTCAGCAAGAACCAATGAGGTTCATTCTGGTGTTACGCAGCACGTTTGAGCTTCAGCAAGAACCAATGAGGTTCATTTTAATGTTACGCAGCACGTTTGAGCTTCAACAAGAACCAATGAGGCTCATTCTGGTGTTACGCAGCACGTTTGAGCTTCAGCAAGAACCAATGAGGTTCATTCTGGTGTTACGCAGCACGTTTGAGCTTCAACAAGAACCAATGAGGCTCATTCTGGTGTTACGCAGCACGTTTGAGCTTCAACAAGAACCAATGAGGCTCATTCTGGTGTTACGCAGCACGTTTGAGCTTCAGCAAGAACCAATGAGGTTCATTTTAATGTTACGCAGCACGTTTGAGCTTCAGCAAGAACCAATGAGGTTCATTCTGGTGTTACGCAGCACGTTTGAGCTTCAGCAAGAACCAATGAGGTTCATTCTGGTGTTACGCAGCACGTTTGAGCTTCAACAAGAACCAATGAGGCTCATTCTGGTGTTACGCAGCACGTTTGAGCTTCAACAAGAACCAATGAGGCTCATTCTGGTGTTACGCAGCACGTTTGAGCTTCAGCAAGAACCAATGAGGTTCATTCTGGTGTTACGCAGCACGTTTGAGCTTCATCAAGAACCAATGAGGTTCATTGTCGTGTTACGCATCACGTTTGAGCTTCATCAAGAACCAATGAGGTTCATTCTCAATTCATAAGAATTAGTTTTACGATCTCTTAATGAACGTTTTGAAGTGTCCAAGTGGTAGTTAAGTTGCCGTTAATGACAGAAATCACTTCGTTAAAATCTTCATTTGTGTCCCGAAGAAGAACAAAAGCGTTACGGAATTGTAACAACATGAGGATGAGTAATTAATATTCATATTTGAGTGAACTATTCTTTAAACAACATGCACTGTTCAGCTAATGAAACATTTTCAGAAAAAACGAGACCAATCTTGGTAGTTTTGAAATTTATCCCTCACAGCCTCACATTAAATTCAATATGCCATCTAACCTGACTATTTACACAGAACCAGCGAAACATGTTCTACATTAAAAAAAGGTTAATAAGAATTGAGTGAAATGATAAAACCAGGTCAATTCATCAAATATACCCAAATTGACCAGTAGTACCTTGTGAAGTGGCGTTGATCCATCATCATCTGTCAGACATGGATCGGCTCCACAGTCTAACAGTAGCTTGAGCACACTGAGGTGACCGCAGAAAGCTGCCCTATGAAGCGGGGTCGCCCCACCACGAGTCTGGGCGTTCACACAAGCGCCACAGTCCAGGAGGAACTCACACACTGACAGCTCACCTGCTCGACTGGCATAATGCTGCTCCAAAGAAAAAGATGTGTTATGCATTATGAGATGATCAAAATGATGATTAGTGGTGGATTATAAACAAACAAACCAAGGCACTGTAGTTTGTCTGGTCCCTCACATCTGGATCAATCCCTTTTTTAATAAACGCACGGACTCTCTCCACATCTCCATCCATTGCAGCTGACCAAATGCCTAGAAATCAGCAATTCTTTAATACATCAACATGGTGTGATATGATGATATGAACATGAGCAGGTGATGTACCTCTCCCAAAGTCCATCTCCTCCAGAGTTTGATGGACACTTGGTGTGGGCCGATGGGAACTACAGGAGCACTGACTTCCATGGGAATCCATCCTGAATGCCAAATATAGTAAGATAAATGTCACACTCTTCACACTTGTTATGGGCTACAGCTCTTTTGTTTACATTTCGCTGCCTGATAAAATATGGCAAGTTATAATATGACGAACAAGTGACACTTTTGTACAAGTAAACGAGTTCAATTACTGAACAACCAGACACACGTTTAAACACTGTCATTACCTGCACACGAGTTAGAAAACACAGTAACATTAGCGGCTAGTGAAGAGATGAGCTGCTTCAACAAAACAGGCGACATTTCAAAATAAAAGTCCTCCGTGGGCGCCTTTTGGATCGTTTTGGTTGGGCTAGCAATAGCTAAGCTATTTTGTGTGTATGGCAAGCCGTTTTGACTTTTATTCATTCTCAGGAAATGAACTTGTGATATCAACAATTACATTTTCACTAGTTAATTCTTGATATCAAGAATTATATTTCCACTAGTAACAACGTTAATTCTTGATATCAACAATTCCATTTCTACTAGTATAAACTATAATTGTTGATATCTGTAATTGTATTTTTAGTAGTGAAATCTCGCCATAGGCTGCCATTCAAATTCAATTGTTGATATCAAGAATTCATTTCTTACTAGTTGAAATTCCAGTTTCTCATTTCAGAAATACAGTTCTTACTAGTAAAAATGCAAATTTCTAATATCAACAATTACATTGTTACTAATTAAAATGTTAATTCTTGATATCAACAATTCAATTTCCACTAGTAAAAACTGTCATTCTTGATATCAAGAATTGTATTTTTACTAGTGAAATCTCGCCATAGGCTGCCATTCAAATTCAATTGTTGATATCAAGAATTCATTTCTTACTAGTTGAAATTCCAGTTTCACATATCAGGAATACAATTCTTACTGGTAAAAATGCAATTTCTGATATCAACAACATTGTTACTAGTGCAAATGTATGGCAAGCCATTTTGACTTTTATTCATTCTCAGGATATGAACTTTCACTAGTTAAAATGTTAATTCTTGATATCAGGAATTAGATTTCCACTAGTAATAAAGTTCATTCTTGATATCAACAATTCAATTTCCACTAGTATAAACTATAATTGTTGATATCAAGAATTATATTTTTACAAGTGAAATCTCGCCATAGGCTGCCATTCTAATTCAATTGTTGATATCAAGAATTAATTTCTTACTAGTTGAAATTCCAGTTTCACATATCAGGAATACAATTCTTATTAGTAACAATGCAAATTTCTGATACCAAGAATTACATTGTTACTAGTACAAATGTCTATTCTTGATATCAACAATTGAATTGCTACTAGTAAAAATATTCATTTTTGATATCTGAAATGAATTCCTGATATCAAGATAATTTCTGATATCTAAAACGGCTTTCTTACTAGTAACAACCACATTCATGATATCAGAAATTAACATTTTTACTAGTAGCAATTCAATTGTTGATATCAAGAATAGACTTTTCAACTAGTGACAATTGAATTCTTCATATCAGACATTTCCATTTTTACTAGGAACAATGTAATTATTGATATCAAAAGTGATGATTTTTACTAGTAAGAATTGTATTCCTGAATATGTGAAACTGGAATTTCAACTAGTAAGAAATGAATTCTTGATATCAACAATTGAATTTGAATGGCAGCCTATGGCGAGATTTCACTACTAAAAACACAATTCTTGATATCAACAATTATAGTTTATACTAGTGGAAATGGAATTGTTGATATCAAGAATTAACGTTGTTACTAGTGGAAATATAATTCCTGATATCAAAAATTAACATTTTAATTAACATCCTGAAAATAAATAAATGTTAAAACGGCTTGCCATATGTGTCCACGTTATTTTGACCATTTATAGAGAGACAAATAGATTAATTTGAAATGATCTCAATCAATACTGAAATACTGAAGACACTGTAAAGACTCATAATGCTGAAAATTCAGCTTTGATTGCAGGAATAAATTGCATTTTACAATATATTAAATTGTAATATTATTTCCCATTTCTGTATTTACTGTATCAAATAGATGTAGAAAAAAAAATCGCACAGAACCCAAACCACTGAATATTAATGCATATGTATAAATATATACAGTAAATATCCACACACATCAATAAAGACAGACAACACGACCTTGATTATAACAGTCTATTTATGGAAACACACTTCCGTAATAAGAGTGCAAGAGTTCGGTAAAGAGGGACCCGGTAGATCCTCCCCTCCACCACTTACATAAATACAGCCTGATACATAAATAAATAGCTTGTACCCTTTCCACAAGGGTCTGATATACATAGAGAATCACACTTAAAGTGCAAAAGTCTATTTTGATTGCCTTCATTTAACAGGATCGATGGAGTACCTACAATAACATTTGTAAATGAAAAACAACAGCATGTTTTATAACAAAAAACTCTGACAGAGATGGTTCATTTTTTTAACCATGCAGCAAATAACCTAGGAATAGTTGAGCAGCACTAAGAACGAAGCTGCATTTCATAAACGGGCTACACATTTTTTGGTGCACAAATGCACAAAGTTTAGTGCTTCATATGTGAACAAAACGTGAAAAATGTTGCATCATGATCAACATTAAGGAAGAACTGGATTTGATAATGACCCGAGAAACATCACGTGAACATTTTTGGTGTGGGTTGGTCACTTCAACATTTCACACCATCAATTAAAACCATAATAGTAATAAAAATGGGGAAAATAAGAACACTGACAAGTGAAAAGAATAACATTTCCACATATTATAAAGTGATATGATAAACCAGCATATTGGCACCACAGATTAATTATTGTGCATATTAATCTATGGCTAAATGTTATTACACAGTTAAATAGGTTTCGCGAGAACGCAGAGAAATGTGGTTCGCATTTGGTTGAAAGTCTTTGCAGGATTGCATGGATTCAAAAATGACTGAAATCTAGAACGGGGTTGTATAGTATGGAGGACCAGGAGTGCCATATAAAAATAAAACAAAGAATCAATTAATAATTCACACATTAAAAATGTATATAAATAAATCACTTTTATATATGCAAATAAATAGACGTTGTTTATTTAATTCCTGTTTTTAAACGTAGATCAATAGAACAATAAAAAAATACATTTGTAAATCATTTTAAATGGCTTTTTAAAAAAGTTAAAGCCATTGGACAGTACACACGTGGGAGCAACCAATCAGCTTTCGCCTCAATTTGAAGAGCCGACCCTCTAAAGATCACGCGAAATGTCAGGTATTGTAGATGATTTGTTAGCTTTAGCTGATTTTTGCGAAAGAAATTCTCCTCTCGATTATCACTTTATATGTAAAAGAGTTTTTCAGTTGAGGGAAGACTGGATAATTGTGGTTGTACAATAAATGGAAGGCTTTGGGTTCATTCAGCGACTCCTCACGCTACGTTCTCGAAAAACACCCGTCGTTGGATGTACCGGCAGAAGAGACGGCAGGATGTGTCGTTGTGTCGCTTAAAACCATTATAACCTCTCCAAACACGTTCAGATTCGTTGCTCGAACGTCGCTCGAACTCTTCTAGAGAGGGTCGGCTCTTCAAATGGAGGCGAAAGCTGATTGGTTGCTCCCACAATGGCATTTTTAGCACTCGATTGGCAAATGGATATTTAAAATGATTTACAAATGTATTTTTTTGTTGTTCTATTAATCTACGTTTAAAAACAGGAATTTAATAAACAACTTTAAATATGTCTATTTATTTGCCTATATAAAAGTGATTTATTTATATACATTTTTTATGTGTGAATTATTAAATGAATTCATTGATTCTTTGTTTTATTTTTTGTGGCACTGCTGGTCCTCCATAGTATGGGAGGTAGATCAACAAATCGAAAACTAACCAAAATATGCAAATAATGTGTACGTGAAAACATCATTTGTAAGAGCTATATGTTGCATATTTGAAACCAGAACTGTCAGTAAGTGAGATGTTCATTTTATATACAAAAGCTACTATTATGAGTTTTGCCTGCAGTAAGCTGTGCAACAATAAGCCTTATCATAAATCGCCTACAGTTCGTTGATATATTTGGTTGTACTGACTGATTGAAATGTTGACTTCATTATGAGACAAAACAACATGAAACGTATACATTCGGTAAAATCGAACAATAGTTCAACGCAAAGCATAAATAAAAAGCATTAACGACCTTTTTAAGTATTTGGAATCACTATGACACGCTTCCGCCATCACGTCTACAGACCCTGGACGTGCACTAATGCGTGAGAGTAAAGCTCGAAGAGTAGGGGTGGGCAAACCAAGTGCTAGTATTGCATACGGTTCCACAGGAGCGTGAAACGAAAAGGGGGGGGGGGGGGGGGGGGGGGGGGGTCGGGGGCGAGGGAGTGCTGTGAATAGCTGGCTGGTGAGGTTTCCGGGCACGGGGCAACGTAATTGGTTATCTCACACTTTGGGACATGTGCAGTGGAGTCAGCATCTCCTCGAAGATGGCACCTTTCACATTTGAGCCACGCAGATTGGCTTCCTGTAGATCGCAGCCCGAGAGATCGCAGTTCTGCACACACATCACAGAAAACCTTTTTTCAGTGCTATAATGGTGTCATTACTTTAGCGATGCCGTTTAGTGTCGCTAGACGCCCCAAAATTACACACAAAGACATGTAAACGAAATAAAAACATGACGACAGAAACCTCATGCATGTCGTTTTTTTTCTCGTCATAGTTGCGAGTTTGCCCATCACAGGCATCGGACGGGCGTCTCTATGTGTGTGACGCCGCTCTTTTGACTCCTTTACACATTTTAGGGTTCGTTCGGACCAAAAAACAAAAACAAAACATACAGTCCTGGTCCTCTTAGCGTTCACACTGGCATTTTTAACAGCGAACCTAAAGTTACCGAACCAAAGGCGTAGGGAAACGGTCACGACCTGATTGGTCGGCTTTTATGACGTATATTTCACGACGGAATGATGTGTTCTGGATTAAACGCCATCATTTTATGCTTTATTTTACCAGCTGAGAATCACGAAGAGCTCATCAAATGTTCAAAACATTCAAAACAGCAGCAGGATTTCAGAAACTTCACCTCCTCGTTGCTCCACGTTTGCCCTCGACTCATTTTGGAGACGCCGATCTTCCCGCGTCGTCAAATCAGTGACTCGTAGCGTCTCATCTTGTGACGTCACGTCCTGTTTTTGGTTCGTTTACAACGTCTTTGGTCCGTGTCGCACCAGAGTTCGTTTGGAAGCGGACCGAGACCCGTCTTTTTAGCCGTCTCGGTCCTCTTGTTTGGTCCGCACCGGGTTCGGATGGCAGCGTTCACATATGAACTGCACTAACTGAGCAATCGAACCAAACATGACAAGTGTTCTGAACGCTAATCGGACCAGGACTAAATGTGTTTTGTTTGGTCCAGACCAAACGAACCAAATTACAAGTGTGAACGCATCCTAAATAATCTGACTGTGATTGGACTAGAATAAAACCGTCACGTCGTCAATCGGAATGAATTGAGCAATGATTGGACAGGACATGTAAACACTTGATCAGATTGAAAACCGAGACTGGAATGTTCTGCGCACTTGCTATGAAGCGGAAATGGTGTCAAATTATGGCGCTAGAAATATGACAAAACTGTCTGAATTTGAATTGTGTAATTTTAAATGACAATTAAGTGTCATTTAACTGTATTGAATATTAAGTGCCACTTTAAATAGTTTTGAATTTTTTTTTTTTGAGATTTAACAAAATTGTAAAAAATGTATGCCATTATTTTCTATATACAGCTCTGGAAAAAATTAAGAGACCACTGCATATTTTTTGTTATTTTGACCAGTTGTTGCATTTGACAAATAAATGCTCTAAATTACAATATTTTTATTTGGAATTTGGGAAAAAATGTCAGTAGTTTATAGAATAAAACAAAAATGTTAATTTTACCCAAACACATACCTATAAATAGTTAACCCAGAGAAACCCAGAGCTGTATGTATTTTCAAACAGCGTTTTTTTTTCTTCTTCTGAATTCTTGTATTGCAAATGTCCGCTTCTTAAAAATACAGCTTCAAGTTTTCAACATGAAGAACAAATTCAAAACAACAAATTCCGGGTTTCACAGGGAACAGTTGAATGCCTCATTAAATCTAACTGGCCGATTAAATGACCAACTGACCCTTCGCAAAGACCCGCCCCCTTTAGTTACTCCCCTGACTGCTTTCGGGGTTATGATTGGTCAGATCGCCTGTCAATCAAACTGCCTGCGAATGGTCAATTGTGGCAATTCTTGAGCTCAAAAAGCCAGCGAGTGTTTGAAATAGCCAAACATCTACCTCGGATTTGATTCCGTTTACAGAATGAAGCAGAAATATAGTAGGCAAATGTGTGACTGTTACGCATACTAATCGCTTCCATATTAATTATACTTCATGCTACAACAAACAGACCTATCAGAGTTCCTAAGAGACAAATTGTCTCAAAAATTGAGAATTATTGCCACTCTGTAACTGACCAAAATGCGCCGTTCAGCTTTTCTGAGAAGCTCTACTCTTCCCTGTGGAACCCGGAAGTTGGACCTCTGCAGAAATTCAGATTTGAATTCAAGCTGTATTTTTAAGAAGTGGTTATTTGCAGTCCAAGAATTCAGAATACAAAAATAAATATGTAGAAATTTTGCTAAAAATCACAAATTTATTCAAATTCAAATCGTTGTCATATTTCTAGCTCCATACGGAATGAGCTGTTGTTGTGCAAAGTCGTGTAAATCTAAAATTTTCCTTCTCCTCGTTGTTTGTGAAAAGAAGCAGGAAGCGTCCCAGCAGTCCTTGCTTCAGACGCCTTGATTTGGCCGCGGGAAGGGTTGTTTTTACCGCTCCATCAATAAAAGCAGCACGGCACAAAGCGCCATGTGCTCGTCGTCTCCTAATTGAGACCCGAAATAGGGATCGTTGAATCAAAAGTTAAAATTGTGTCATCATTTACTCACCTGCAAGTTTTTCCAAACTTGCATGAATTTCTTTCTGCTGAACACAAAAGAAGGTTTTTATTTTCCATACTGTGGGCCACATCAACGGTTTGGTTTCCGAAATATCTTTTGTGTTCAGCAGAAGACAGAAATTCATACAGGTTTGAAGGATGAACTATCCCTTTAAAACAATGAAAAGGAGGAGAGTTAGTGAGCGACAACAGCGGCAACATCAAATCTGACTTGAAGCTTGTGACATAAACGCACACATTAACTCGATCGATTTAGCGTTCATTGAACAAAACGAGGCTACTACACGCTCACCTCAAGATCTGTGCCGGCTAACGTAGCACCTCGCAGGTTACAGTTCTTAAGCTTGGCATTCTTCAGCGTAGCCACACGGAGATTGATACCAGTCATCTGACTGCCCTCCATGTCAACTCCTTTCAGATTAGCTCCTAAAGTGCACAGAAAATATCATGACAATGCAGCATTACTGTGCTACAATTTTCATTAGCAATGACTAATTCTGTGTCCAGGAGTTTTACCCTCTAGATTGGCCTTGAGTCCAGAGGGATCCTCGAAGTTACATCCTTTAAGGGACGCTCCCTCTGCGTTGGAGCAAAGCATCTTCACGCCCTGAAGATTAGCACCCTGGAGCACATGATTTTTTTTAAGAAAAGCTTCTTATCAATTCAAGAGGATTGAAAACAAAAGAAAGCAAGAGACGATCCGCTCACATCCAGGTTGGCTCCAGAAAGGTCTGCTCTCTCCAGGTTTGAGCAGCACAGGTTTGCATAGGTAAGATTGCAGCGACTCAGATTCGCCATTTTAAAATTAATATAGCGCAAATCCAGCCGAGAAAGATCCGCTCCACTGAAATTAAGACCCTGAGAGGGAAAAAGACAGGTCAATACCAACATCAGAGAAGATGGAATACATTTTACACTTTCTTTAAAAAGTAATGAAGTAACGTAATTAGTTATTATTTTAGGGCGTGACACAATATCGTAAAGCATTGCAAACAAAATTACATTACAATTGACAACCTCAATCCTTAGTAAATCCAACAGAATCTCATGGCAATTCGTAACAATTTTACTTTTTGGCAAATTGGTGGCTACGATTTCGTACGATCTGCTTTAGGTTTAGGAGGTTTGGGGTGTACCTACATGCTTACTTTTTCAAAAAATTACGTGTGACGAGACCCCTATCCCACGAGACGAGACACGAGATCGGGTTCACGAGACGAGATTTTTATAGTATTTTTAAGAAATCCTCAATAATGAAACGTATGAAGGGAAAATAGTCTTTTGTTCAACTGAAAATCATAAAATGCAAAAATGATTTGGAAATCAACTTGCAATGCATGTCATTTTACTTCTATTTGAATGAATTATTTGCAGTAAAACAACATGCTAAATGTTTTGCCACAAAATCAACCAATTGTTTTCTGCCCTGTATAATTTCACATGAGAAATCTCACTGAACTTCCTTCTACAGATTGAACATAAATTAAACAGTATGAATAAAATAAACATATAAATAAAAATTCAAATAACACTTTAACTGCAGTACAAAGTTGACCATTTCCCAGTCACTATTGATTGTGTGGCTGTAACTGTTATAAAGCTCTGCGTACACGAGAAGTCCAGCCGTCAGCAGTGATAGCGACGCTTTCTGCCTCTTTAGGGGTCGTTCACATATCGCGCCTAAAAAGCGTGTAAAGCGTGGCCACGTCGCTTCCTCCTCCTTTTGCAAGCGTTCGGGAGCTCCGGGCGTTCGGGATGTTTTCATCTCGCCGCGGCACAGGCGCGCCAGGAAAAAATGAGTGCATCGCTTACATTTTGCGCAAATGAAAATGCGCGCGATATGTGAACGGCCCCTAAGAGTCTGTACAACTTTGGCCGAGGTGTACGGCATAGTTTTCTTACAATGTTTACATATTGTTTGTGTCTTGTGTGTTATTCTTTTGCCGTTTATTATTTCTACTGGAAAACCAAATGTTTCCACACAAAGGATTTGTAAGTGGCGGGGGCATCTTCAATAATGACCTCACCCTCACACTGATAGCACGACGAGACAAATTTTCACCTCGACGAGAAATCTCGTCACGCCCCTACTAAATCACATTGTACGAATTCATGAGAAATCACCACCTCATAAAATAGTTACGTTTTCCTGTGAGATTGGGTTGAGATCGAGATAAATCACTTTGGTTAAATCATTTAAATACTCTCCGCCCATAAGTTTTAGCGGTCTGAAAGGGAAACTCCTTCAAACGTCTCCACGCCTGTTCGTCACTAATTTCCTCACCTGTCTGAAAACATAGTCCTAACCCTAACCATAGCTTATGCCTAAAACACCTGACTGAACAATTACAAAACAAAAGTCTTCTACCTGACAGCGTAGCTCTGATTTGGTGGGTGTAGCCAGCAGGAAACGAACAAATTCTTTCCGTGAGAGTGGAGAGTGGTCTTCAGGAGGATGAGAATTCTACATGTCATGGAAGAACATGAATGAAATTAACTATATGAAGACTTCCATTGCAAAAGCCTCTAAAGGCCGGGACACACCAATCTGATGTCAAATAACGAAAGCAGATGGGTTTGTCGCCTCACGTCGGCTGCGTCAGGGAAAGAATATCTGCTTCAACACACTGAAAAATCTTCAGTCAACTGTCAACTAGAGTGTGTGTTCTGCACCTGAGTATAAAGGAGATAACTGTCTATTTAAGCTAATATTTTTCATTTAAATAGTGAAAGCAAAACTAAGACTGCATGTATACAAACCATAAACAAAGCAACGTGTTGAACCGGCCTAAAAAAAGCCGACGAGGACCAACTTCAGTCGAACACACTGAGAAAACTTAGTTGGCCAACGAACACAAAAAATGCCCGACGGCCGAACGTCGGCTTGGTGTGTTCCGGGCTTAAAGGCCACATCAAAAATGAGATAACGGTGCTGAGTGAATGCTTTCTGCACACAGTACACATTCAAATTCTTTCACTTCAAACCCTTCAAAAGTACCGGTATTGAAGTAGAAACCAAAACTTAGCAGTCTGATGAACATGCTAATTTTAAAGAACAAAATCAGATGGACTTAGAGGCTTTTGCATCTGAAATCTTCATATGCATATACACATCCTCTCAAAAGCTTGGGGTCAGTAAGATGTTTTATTTTTTGGAAGAAATTAGTGCTTAAATGCATTACGGATGCATTAAATTGATACAAATATTAAGCAGCAAAACTGTTTTCAACATAGATAATAAGAAATAAATAAGCATCAAATCAGCATGATTTCTGAAGGATCATGTGACACTGATGACTGGAGTAATGATGCAGAAAATTCAGCTTTGACCACAGGAATAAATGATATTCTAAAATATGTTCAAATCAAAAAACAGTTATTTTAATTTTAATAATATTTTACTGTATTTTTGATCCAATAAATGCAACCTTGGTGAGCAGAAGTACTCATACGAAAGGTAGAGTGTATACACACACACACACACACACATATATATATATATATATATGGCAATACATATTATAGATAAGGATTATATATATATATATATATATATATATGGAAAAACCTTCTTATACCTTAATGGCGACTTCTAGCTGCTCTGCCAGTTGCTCTATTCCAAAGAATCGAGCTTCTTCCAGCACTCCTATAAAACATAAACACAACTAAAGAATAACACTTACAATGTTTTATGTTATCAATTATTTCATGCACAATTGTATCTTTTATTAATTATTTCCTTTGCTATTACTTTATAAAAATATCTGGCTTTGAATTCCCCGATTTACCAAGATTAAAACTTATTGCAATAATCTACACCCCAAGCCCAAATGTACAGTATATCTAATACATGTACCATCTAATGTATACTTAATAAACAAGACGAGAACTAAGAAAGCTTTGGTAAACATTCAGGCCTCACTCACCAAGTAAGTTTATTCCTTCATTGACAATAATCTGGCCATGCCTCAGGTAATTCAGGATGGGCTCAAAGTACTCTGGGCTGCGATCAATAAGGTAAGCCCCTCGTTCATCCTGCTTATTACCCCATTCATCTGCAGATCAAGAATGCGAGGGAAAGAACTCGGATTTAACTGTGCTACAAACCGATACACAATTTGATGAACCAGCAAAACAAACAATGCTTAAATCAGTCAGTGAGTGAACAGGAACGAAACTTACCCTTCTCTCTGAACATGTGTGCCAGCATGCTGTCAGGCTCCTTACTCACAAGAGTACTCCTTAAAATAAGAGTAAACACAGAGACCAGACTTCAGAAATGATACCTAAAGGAAAGACCACTGCAGACTAATGTTGTTTCAGTATCATTTATATACTATTGTATTTGCTATTTTTATATTTTCATAATTTAAAGTCCCCCTTTGGTGAAAATCAAGTTTTTAATGTTGTTTATATGTCTATGTGGTGTTTTTAATCTGCTTCAAGACAAAATCAAATTCATAAGTCAACACCATTGTGGAGTATTTTCTGCTTAAAACTGCAGTGAAAAAACAGCAGTTTCAAACCCGCGGATGTTGGTTCACAATCATTGACACCCTTCACAAAACATTCATTGCCAAAGACGCTGGCTGCTCACAGAGTGCTGTATCCAAGGATGTTAACAGAAAGTTGAGAGGAAGGAAAAAGTGTGGAAGAAAAAGCTGCACAACCAACCGAGTGAATTGAGGCCTTATGAGGATTGTCAGGCAAAATCCATTCAAGAATTTGGGTGAACTTCACAAGGAATGGACTGAGGCTGGGGTCAAGGCATCAAGAGCCACCACACACAGACGTGTCAAGGAATTTGGCTACAGTTGTCGTATTCCTCTTGTTTAGCCACTCTGGAACATGTCTTACCTGGGCTAAGGAGAAGAAGAACTGGACTGTTGCCCAGTGTTCCAAAGGCCTCTTTTCTCTTTTCAAAATTATTTTTGTCGACCTCATGTAGGAGGTTTAATGCAGGCGAGGGTCGGGTCGCGGTTTTTATCTCGGTCAGGTCGGGTACGGGCTAAAATTAGTGTTTCTGTCAGATTTCGGATCTGTGCTGTTAATAACTCCAGGTGCGGGTTTATCAAAAAGGCTCTGACTCAAAACTAAGCATTACTGTGATTTTACTATGGTTAAGATGGATTCCTTCTTGCCTAAAACACCTCTTAACTAGCCATTCATCCCCTTTGCTTTATTTCAATTCACTTCTATTTTAATTTACAAAAATATATATTAAGAGTAGTTACAGTAATGGGTAAGAACTTGATATTTCAATGAGAGTTACAGAGCAAGACAGCAAATCATGCTGCATGGTTACCTAGTGGTTGTGAAAAGCCGCCCACCAATATTCAGCGTCAGCCAATCAGTGTGCGATCCTGAGATGTCATCTGACGTTTTCCCATCGCTCTGAGGATCTAAAACACAAACACAGTCATAGACCTAGATGTACACCTTCAGTTTCACTGAATAATGATAAAACATCTCATTTTTAAGTGACTTCAAGCGATTCGTTTGTGTTCCCTGGGAATCCAACTCCTGACCTCGGCATTCCAAGACACATATTCTACCAGCTGAACTACAGGGAAAACAAAATGACGTTGACTCACCGATGAAAGAATCTCCTTCTGACACATATAGCACATCATCATCTCTGTGGAATACATACATATTAATCAGTCAGTACATCTGACACGTCACTCTCATTTGCCTATCCCACACAAGAATCCAGCACAAGGCTCCCTGTAATCGGTCATACCTCATTTTGATGGTCCCTTTTAGACATTCTATTGAGTAGAAGTAACGCTAACAACACTCTAATGAGAGTTAGTTGACATGCAGTTGCAAAGTTAGTCAACAGAATGTCTAGAGGGGATCATCAAAATAAAGTGTTACCCCATCAAAGTTTATAGAATAGTTGAGGAATGACAACGCAACCGTACCTGATGAGTGCAATGTCATCTATAAGACCACCTTTCCCATTATAAAGGTTACAAGCCCTGATTCCCAATTTATTGCTGGCGACTGTCAAAAGATCAGACAGAGTCCCATAAACAGCTACAACCTGCAAAATAAACAAAGACATTGCAATGTTTGCCTTACAGTGTTAGAATGTTTTTTATAGCAATTATTATAATTTGTTTAAAACGTAGTTAAAAGTGCACTGTGTAGTTTTTGGAGGTCACATATTCAAAACAAAGGCGTCGCTTGATGACGGCGAGTTTGAGCGAGGAATCTTGGGACGTGTGGTCTTCACCTCACAGCCGGCGGAAAAGAATCGGGATGGACTCGGGCAAAAATCACGTTCATGATGATTATTAACGTTACTGTAGTCTGAAGCGGAGCAGGAACGAGTGTTGTGGAGCTGAACGACTGATAATGAGAGACGAACGACACACGCCTCCAGAGCGACGGGACTTTTATTATGACACAATTGAAACAAGTGTGAGGAAATGCCGTTATAACCTTACTCTGAGCGTTCGCTCACGGTGCTGTGAGACGCTCGTTCACACAGCAGGAAGAGAGATCCAGATCACAATATCATATTCAATGATGCATGTTAAAAAAGTTCATTTTAAAACATTTGCATGGAGAAAATTCTGTATTACTGTTACTAAAAATAAAGCTGCGTCTGTTGATGCTTGACAGTAGTGTTTTTGTCTGAGGCGTGGTAAAGCACGGTACTCGCAAAAAAAAAAACAAAAAAAAAAATTCAAGAAAATTATATTTTGAATAATATTCCATATATAATGTATCAAAACAGATTTTTCCTTTGTCTGTGTTTCCACATGTACTATATTAAAGTGTCTTTGGTGGTGTTTCCACGCTTTCTACAAAATAAAACCGGAAACCGAGGTTAACGCGGATATGACGCCATCTACAGGCGACTCCCTCACACGTCCCGGATCCTTGAGATTTTCTCACGATTTACAAATAACGTCGTTAATTCCAACATTTATTAATACACTATTAAAACCAAAAGTTGTATTTGTTAATATTATTCAATAGACCTGAGCTTCTATGAACTAAAAGCGACCAGTTTTTTTTTTTATTAACTAATGCGATTAATAAATTAAAATAATGTATTACACAGCCAATTCATTCACTAACGTTATTTAATGTAACCTTATTGTTAAGTGTATAATAATAGCAATATTTTTCACTAATATTGAATATTTCAATAAATATTCCACATTAGTAGCCTTACTGTAACTGTTTAAATATTATAATTAAATAATGTAAACAATATGAATTTACTGCTGTAACTAGTTCCTGATGACAGAGTTAATAAAATACAGAAATGTACAGTAATAAACAATACTGTGTAGAGCGAGCTCGTATGTGGCCTTGCGGAGTAAAATCATAACTTATATCGATCTAGTACTTTCCAAAATAAAGTGAGGCACTTAATATGTCTCAAGCCGTTCACAGGACATCTCTGTCCCTCAACACTCAGCTGAACGTGCACTGCGTGTTCGCTCACCTTGCCATTTTTGGAGGTTCCGTTGACAAAAAGCGTCACCCTTCGCATGCTTTGTTTGCACTATTTATAACTGTACAAGTATTAATAAGTTAATATCTCGCTAACTTATCTATGTGTTAAACTAATACCTATGTAAAGAGAGTAGGAAGAACCAACCTAGCTACATTGTATCAAGATGACGACGGAGACGCCGTTCAATCAAAACGCGAATACTGTTGCCGACCTCGATGATTGACCAATCACAGGACGCGTTTCATAACCTGGGCCTGCGGTTCGGACCAATCGGACACAATTGTGGTGATGGTCGTTCTAATGAAAAACTTGCCTGGTGAGAATGGAATTTTGACGCAAGGGAAATGATTACCTCAGTGACCGTCGATCTACTCATTCATTACAAAGCCGCTTATAGCACTGCGGGCTCGGTTCTGGAAGTCGACTGTAAACAAACTGAGGCAAAAATGTAAAAAAACCGAACACACAATCTTTATTACTAAAGCAAACTTTTGAATTGTATAAATTCTCGGTGGATGGGCGGGGGGCGGGGGGCGGGGGGCGGGGGGGGGGGGGGGGGGTGTGTGTGTGTACAATATAAAATAAAAGAAAGAAAGAAATTTTGTTTGTTTCAAATGAAATGTACTGTGCCTTTTGTGTACACTAGGGGGCAGAGTAGGACATCTTTTATTTTATTATATTTTATCTCATTTATTTCCTATGAGTCTAACAGGAATCTGACATTGCAAGAAGCTTTCAGTTAAAGTTAATCTGATATATATGAAATATTATTTGTTTGTGAAAGCCTTCACATGCACGCACAATCTTATCAAATTATCATTAAAATGTGTTTTTATCGACAAAACAAGTCGTGTTATAAAGAATAAGCGTCTAATTGCACAATTTTTGCTCGGGGACTAATAACAGAAACATTATGATGTCCTATATAATTGTTTATAAAGATCTAATGCAAGAAAAGGAGTCATATCTGCACGTTTATTACATTAATTAATATTTCATATAATATTTAATTAATATTTTGTTATCATAAAGGGTTTGTTCACTCAAAAATGAAATTTCTGTCATTAATTCCTCACTCTACACCCGTAAGATCTTCGTTCATCTTCAGAACACAAATGAAGATATTTTTGATGAAATCTGATGGTTCAGTGAGTCTCTATTGACAGAAAGATTCTAAAACATATTTAAAACAGGTCATGTGACTACAGTGGTTCAACCTTAATATTACAAAGCGACGTTAATACTTTTAGTGCGCCAAAAAAAAAAAAAAATAACGACTTTATTCAACAATATCTAGTGATGGACGATTTCAAAACACTGATTCATGAAGCTTTACGAATCTTTTGTGTTGAATCAGTGATTCGGATCGCCAAAGTCACGTGATTTCAGTAAACGAGGCTTCGTTACGTCACAAGTGAATCACAATGTCAATAGTTCATGTAACTTTTAGCGTTTTGATATGCGAACCGAATCACTGATTCGAATCAAAAGATTCGTAAAGCTTCATGAATCAGTGTTTTGAAATCGTCCATCACTAGATATTGTTGAATAAAGTCGTTATTTTGTTTTTTTGGCGCACTAAAAGTATTCTCGTCGCTTTAACCGTCGCACCAACATTAAGGTTGAACCACTGTAGTCACATGACCTGTTTTAAATATGTTTTAGTGTCTTTCTGATCATCTGAAAGTGTAAATTATCTCACTGAACCATCAGATTTCATCAAAAATTGTTTGTGTTCTGAAGATGAACGAAGGTCTTACGGGTGTAGAACCACATGAGGGAGAGGAATTAATGACAGAACTTTCATTTTTGGGTGAAATTAGCATTTGATATTAAAAAAACAAAACAAATCCCCATATGGGATTACTTGTCCAACAGATGTGCTTGTCCTTCTATCTAGAGCATTTAGAAAAATCTAAAATAGGACAGACGTGGAAGCACTGATAAAAGACGTTAAACAATAAGGCAGCGAGTGATAATATCCTGCTTAAAGCTGACTGATTCTCACACGGTGGCCCCAATCTTATCTTCTGTAAAACGGCTGTCTTGCAGAATGTCCCAGTATGTCTGTAACGGCCCACACACTCCGCAAACACAGGGCCGATAACCACTTCTCCTGCCGTTGACAAAATTTCCTTCACCTACAGGGAAGTTTCCAGTTCTCCCTTAAATTCCCGTTGAGTTTGTTTGGGTTGGGGATTGCCTTCTTGAAACATAAATTAGATAAGGAGCCATATGTGCACACACTATATAGAGTGTGTTTTCTTTAGATAACGTTATGACCTGCTTTATATTCAAAATCACTGTCAAGCATGTGAGGTTTGGACCCCTGCAACACTTATTAGTTGGGATATTACCCAGATTACTTTTAGTCTGATATCGTTTGACTGATTAGACATTTAATCAGTCAATGTGAAACAGGTGTGCCACAGTTTCGTTTTTCGGCATAAAATAAAAAAAGACTTGAAATATACTGAATCCATTCTAAAAGGATTAGTTCACTTTAAAAGGAAAATGACCTCAAGCTTTATTCACCTTCAAGCCATCCTAGGTGTATATGACTTTCTTCTTTCTGATGAACACAATCTGACATTTTGATGGAATTTTCTGTGGAATAGGATGAATAACAAAGTCGGCATGAAACTGAAGTCCTTTTCTTCTCTATTGCGATGTATGTACGAGTGAAACAGCTTCACAAACAAGAACAAATGTAGGGCGGGGCTTGATTTTGTCTGTGGGGAATTGATTGGACGGTTGTGGTTTGCTATTGGTGGATCTCAGGTGAGTGACAGGTTGCCCCGCCCTCGTCTTCAGCGGGGCTGGGTGGGTTACTTTTAAAATGTATTTCACTACAGGTTAAAAAATTACTCAAGTTTAGAAACTTAATTAATTAAACCTAGTTGTAATTGTGAGTTATAAAGTCAGAATTATGAGATATAAACTCACAATAGTGAGAAAAGTCAGAATTATGAGATATAAACTCACAATATTGAGAAAAGTCAAAAATGAGATATAAACTCACAATATTGAGAAAAGTCAGAATTATGAGATATGAACTCACAATATTGAGAAAATCATAATTATGAGATATAAACTCACAATATTGAGAAAAGTCAGAATTATGAGATATAAACTCAAAATATTGAGAAAAGTCAGAATTATGAGATATAAACTCACAATATTGAGAAAAGTCAGAATTATGAGATATAAACTCACAATAGTGAGAAAAGTCAAAATTATGAGATATGAACTCACAATATTGAGAAAATCATAATTATGAGATATAAACTCACAATATTGAGAAAAGTCAGAATTATGAGAAACTCACAATATTGAGAAAAGTCAGAATTATGAGATATAAACTCACAATAGTGAGAAAAGTCAAAATTATGAGATATGAACTCACAATATTGAGAAAATCATAATTATGAGATATAAACTCACAATATTGAGAAAAGTCAGAATTATGAGATATAAACTGACAATATTGAGAAAAGTCAGAATTATGAGATATAAACTGACAATATTGAGAAAAGTCAGAATTATGAGATATAAACTGACAATATTGAGAAAAGTCAGAATTATGAGATATAAACTGACAATATTGAGAAAAGTCAGAATTATGAGATATAAACTCACAATATTGAGAAAAGTCAGAATTATGAGATATAAACTCACAATATTGAGAAAAGTCAGAATTATGAGATATAAACTCACAATAGTGAGAAAAGTCAAAATTATGAGATATGAACTCACAATATTGAGAAAATCATAATTATGAGATATAAACTCAAAATATTGAGAAAAGTCAGAATTATGAGATATAAACTCACAATATTGAGAAAAGTCAGAATTATGAGATATAAACTCACAATATTGAGAAAAGTCAGAATTATGAGATATAAACTGACAATATTGAGAAAAGTCAGAATTATGAGATATAAACTCACAATATTGAGAAAAGTCAGAATTATGAGATATAAACTCACAATATTGAGAAAAGTCAGAATTATGAGATATAAACTCACAATATTGAGAAAAGTCAGAATTATGAGATATAAACTCACAATATTGAGAAAAGTCAGAATTATGAGATATAAACTCACAATATTGAGAAAAGTCAGAATTATGAGATATAAACTCACAATATTGAGAAAAGTCAGAATTATGAGATATAAACTCACAATATTGAGAAAAGTCAGAATTATGAGATATAAACTCACATACTAAATTCACAATTGCAAGAAAAAAGTCAGTATTGCAAGTTTATATCTCTCAATTCTAAGTATTATCATATATATATACTGTAGAAAGATTTTTGTCACACTCACACACACACATACACTATATATAATGTCTTTTTGTATATGGGTTTGAAATGGCATGAGAGTGAATAAATATTGACAGATTTTTCCATTTTGGGGCGGGATTTACTCCTACATTGACTGGTTTGCTGTAGGTCCACTTTCGCGACATACCTCCACTGAGCTACAGCAGTGTCTTCTTGCTGTAAAAAGTACTGTAGACATAATGAGGGAAGTGTAAACAGCGGTTATAGTGCTAAGCTTCTGTCTTCATGCGTGACTTGTGTAAATTGTCTCTAAGCAACTGTGGCTCTCAGTATCGTTCTGAAATGGCTAATGGGTTGTAAAGCTCACAGAGAATTATGATAAACAACTGTCTCCATTGAAAGGGAGACGACTTTTATATTTACCCTCCATTGCAACATGCCTTTTGAGTTGAAGGTTGCCAGTTGTGTTTTGCAAAACCTTTTGCTGAGAGCCTAGATGTTACCGAGGCTGATGAAAGTCACGGTGCAACATTTCTTCAGTATTGAGGAAACACTGGAGCCGTGCAAGAGCAACCCTTGTGCCAGTGGGTCGTCCGAAAGCCGCACCAGTCCATGAATAAAGCATCAGGTGCCGTGCAGCTCTGATCTGTTTTTTAGGATCTCTATGAAATAAATCAGATGGATAAATAATAAATGCATACAGTCAGAGAGGAGACAAGGAGATGAAGGAAGAGAAAAGGACATCACAAACACTAAATTACCTTACAAACATCTTTAATTACTTCCTCGTCATGCCTTTTATCAGTTGCTTCCTTATTGTATCAACAGAATTGCTTTATAACAATAACATAGCTATATTTTAGGGCTGTCACGTCGATTAATCACAAAAGTTTGTTTTTATGTAATATATGTGTGTGTGCATATAAAAATAATAATTTCTATGTATAAAAAATGGTGCGTTCCTGCTTATTCGTAATAAAACAGTTCTGTGTATCACTACACAATACATTTTTATTCATTTAGCAGACACTTTTATCCAAAGCGAGCTTGCCTTGCTTATGCCGGCATGGGAATCGAACCAGCAAACTTCAGGTTAAAAACCCGACTCCCTCACCATTAGGCCACGACTATCCCTCCCCCTACGAAAACACCCTTAGCAACCACTCTTAGCAACATAAACTGTTTGTTCTCCATTGATATTGTTCATTGAAGCTTACTGTACTCTTCTGTAGAAGAGTAATGTGAGAAGAGATCGAGCGAGCGAGTTTTTGAGGTCAGTCTTGTGACAGTTAAGGAGTTTTCCCGTGACTGACAGCTCTAGTCAAAGCATTTGTCAGTTGCGTCTTGTTCTGCGTTCGCGATAATTCAGTCTTTTCAATATAAAAGTCTTCGCAACTGACCGACACACTCATAAACAGTCTTTGCTGCCATCTAATGGCGTAATAATGTAACATCTGTTGCCGTCCACAGTCAGGGACTATTTTTTTCTGGCGGAAGGAAGGCATTTTACTTCATGAAAGTAGCATTGATATATATTTTTGTATTTTTATATGCACACACATATATTATATAAACACAATCTTTTGTTAAACGCAATTAATCACGATTTATCGATTTAACAACCCTAGTATATTTTAATTTTTTCACATAACATACTTTTACAAACACATGGTCTATGTATTATACAAATGCTTTTATGGTATGTGTAACACAGATCTTAAGAACGGGAAGAAGGAGGCGGGAACCGGCGAACATTCAACGTAACTTTAATGAAATAAATAAACAGACAATAAAACGAAATTAAATTAAAATTAAAACATAATAAAAATACAACATAAAGCCCAGGCCTGGTCCTCTCTTGTCCTTCACTGTCGTCGCTCCTCCGTGAGAGACACGAGACCGGTGTAGCGAGCGAGCAGCTGACGCTCATTATCTCTCGCGCCATTCCCTCACGGCTCTCGCCCGCCCTGCTCGTCACAGTATGCATTGCTTTAAACAAGGAAATGTGTTTTCCTATTAACCTTACATAATATATGTTTGTTACAAAACATGTCTAACCTTTTTTTGAGTAAAATGTTGCTATATGGGAAATCTGTACCACAATGGAAAATAGTAGCGAGAGAGAAAAAGTCTTAGAAGTTGATGTATAAATACACCAATTCATGTAAGAAACATCTGGAACATCTAAACTCACACTGGGTGAATTATTATTATTATTTATCAATTTAATATTGCTTCTAAAGCTGAGCTCATCTTCAGTTTCCTCTACTTGCCATTTCTGTAGAATATAATTGTTTATTTTGTGTGAATACAAAAAAGTCTTAATTGTCTTATATTTATGCCTAATTCAATAGTTTTTTTCCTTTTTTTTTGCAAAAGAAACGTTACACAAGAGATGCATTTAATAGCACAAGGTATTGCAGAAGATGTCGTTATTAAGGGTCACAGATGGAGGAAAGCTGTCATCTACCTCCTACATTGCGTTTGCTCTCATTTGAAGGAGACTGAGAGCACCAGTAGAGCTGTTATCTTTGACTTCTGCAGGACAGCATGAGGCATCAGATCAAAGACCAAGGAAATGGTGTTTCAGATGGTGGAGCAACATCACTCTCTGGTCCTGTCTGGGTTGTCCATGGGTAAACTGTTTTTCTTACAGCAATGGAATTAATTGGAAAGCACTTTTGAATGCCTCCTGCTTCTCTGGGTAAAAGTAGTTTCCAGAAGGGATCTCAAAAATGAAATGAGGGACTACATGAAGAATATATAGAGAACATACGGCATAACATGCACTTAAAACGTAGATGTAGGGTGAAGGCCAGCTATATTTTAAACTATTGTATCTTTTTAAAGTGTATATCCATTTTAAAGTGTATCTTTGGGGTTTAAAGTATATTATATTATATCTTATATCTTTTATGGCTTGCTGTATGTTTCATTAAATGTCATCTAGCCATGTGAGGATGTGATTTGTATTGACTAAAATTGTATATCCTCATGAAATATATAAAGTTTTTTCTTCACACATTATTAATGTACAATCAATTGCAAGTTATAAAGTCAAAATTCTGATATAAACTCACAATATTGAGAAAAGTCAAAATTACGAGATATAAACTCGCAATACTGAGAAAAGTCAAAATTATGATATAAACTCGCAATATTGAGAAAAGTTAAAATTATGAGATATAAACTCACAATATTGAGAAAAGTCAGAATTATGAGATATAAACTCACAATATTGAGAAAAGTCAAAATTATGAGATATAAACTCACAATATTGAGAAAAGTCAGAATTATGAGATATAAACTCACAATATTGAGAAAAGTCAGAATTATGAGATATAAACTCACAATATTGAGAAAAGTCAGAATTATGAGATATAAACTCACAATATTGAGAAAAGTTAAAATTATGAGATATAAACTCACAATATTGAGAAAAGTCATAATTATGAGATATAAACTTGCAATATTGAGAAAAGTCAGAATTATGAGACATAAACTCACAATAATGAGAAAAAGCAGAAACATGATTTTGGACGATCCAACTCATGAATGAAATGAAACGAAGATTTAATACATGATTTAACTGACACTTTTTTGACCTAATGACCTTCAGATCAAACATGCATTGAATAAATGAGCAGTAGCAGGTGCAATATAAACATTCACATGTTTTACTCCTGACTAAAACGGATTTTACTAAATGTTCAAAGAAAAATAATTTGGTATTTCAAAAGTTATTAACTCAAATCAAATCATATTCTGCTTGCTAAAAGATCGAATGGGGCTTTGACTGCAGTCATGGAGAGGCTACGCAGTGTTTTGTAGGGTGAGAAGGGAAAGCCTGTGATGAATATTTTATGAGCGATCATTCAGCTAGTTTTCTGTGGCATGACAGCTGTGAAGGGTCCTGTGCTCTCTTAAAACATCCTTTCTGTCAAACCGAGTGGCATGCAGGAAAAGATGATAGCATGTCTTTGTGAAATCCTCAGCTGACTTTAAATTTAATACAGAGCTAAGTGACTTCACCATCAAACAAAATGCTTACATGTATTTTATTCAGCAGATATTTTTGAGTGAGAAACCTTTGTGTAATAAACTACAGGACAGGACTCAAACTTACTTCGTTTCAACAAGACTGAATTTCATGAATTATTTAAATAATATATATACATGGCGTGGTTATGTAATAGTACGTTTAATGAAAGGTTATGAAAACATGCAAAGCCTTAATTCCACATCTCAAAAATGATGTATTGTTTTTCTTCAAACATGCATACGACAGTGTTTTATCCATCAAGCCGATTGATGCAGACCAAATTGAAAGCTTTTGTGTCCCAGAAAGCATATAAATCATATTTATTTCTTGAAGCGGCACAGTTGTCAGACAATTTATGGTGCTTCTGTGTGTCAAATCCCGATAATCATGATGATGCTGTCATACATAAGAGTGATACGAGTGTCATTTGAAAAGAAAAATTATAGTTTGCAATTTATGGGGTGACGGGCATCTGCCTTTAAAACATGAATCACCCTAAAATGATTGGTTTGTCATCATTTGTTTATTCGTTTCATATTTTCTTCTATCAGCAATAGGAAGTGAACATTTCTGAGTGAAACAGGACATTCAATGGGAAACTTAGGCTGGGTTTTGGATAATAGTGAATATTTCAATTGTGGTGTAACGCACATATGACAGTTTTTGCATTACATTCTAAATCTAATTATAAAATGATGTTTTTACTCCAATTCGTTGTTGAAATATAATCCTTTACACATTTCCATGACAAATTTATTTCGACATATAATCAAGACATCACTAACAGGTTAAAGGCCCACTGAAGTGCCTTGAAATGCGCAGTGTGTTTCAATGTGTTGACGTTATTTCAACTGAAACAGGAAGACAGGATGGGACATATCGAGCAGCTCCTCCCCTTTTTTAAAATAGCCAATAACGTTCCGTTTCTATCACAGAGCTGTTGATCTTGGTAAAGCCTCAGTTTCCTTCTAATCTCTCCATATCGCTTTAAAATACATCCTTCTGTGCGGAATTCAAATGTGTCTGATATATTTTGTGGTCTGCACCGACTCACAGATGTGATCCGCTCTGTGCTATGCAGACTTCGTGCACTGTGGTTCGAGTGACGCTAACGTGAAACCAGACTTCATTGGCCTCAATGGAAAGCATATTTATGCTTAATCGTTCCCTATCCCCTATATGTGCCTTTCACCAATTAGTAAATGTGTGAACAAGTGACCGATTTCAGCCACAACTTCAGTTTACACTGAGTAAATATAATGCTATACGTGAAAAATTGTTTATGAGCTGTTTTTTTTTTTGACGTCTTGAAACACTGATTGAGTGATTATATGAGATATGATACATTGTTCTGTATCTTTCAACATACCTTCAGATGTTAATTCATGTTTATTCTGTAACTGAGATCTGTCACGCTACATTAAATGACAAAATTGCATTTTTTGTTTGAATTTCATGATAATGCTTATTCAGGGCTGGGTGTGTTACTTTTAAAATGTATTTCACTACAGATTACAAAATACATGCTTTAAAAAGTCATTTGTAACGTATTTCGTTACATTACTCAAGTTTAGTAACTTCATCTAAATGCTTTAGAATACTTTGGAATACTAATAAGTGTGGAACAAACATAAAAAAGATAATTGTAAGTTTTTATCTCACAATTCTGACTTTTTTCTCAGAATTGCATGATATACAGTTGCAATTGTGAGTTATAAAGTCAAAATTATGAGATATAAACTCGCAATACTGAGAAAAGTCAGAATTATGAGATATAAACTCACAATATTGAGAAAAGTCAGAATTATGAGATATAAACTCGCAATATTGAGAGACGTCAGAAGTGAAAGTTAAGAAGTTGACAAATAAATTCATAATTGCAAGTAAAAAGTAAGTATTGCAAGTTTTAAATCACGCAATTCTGACTTTAAAACTTGCAATTATAAGTGTATATCTCCCAATTCTGATTTTATAAAATGCAATTGTGCCTTTAAATCTTGGATTTCTGGGAAAAACAAGTAAGAACTGTGAGATGCAAACTTGCAATTACCAGAAAAAAGGAATCATGAGATTAAAAAGTCGCAATTACCTTTTTTCACAACTGCAAGGGGCTCACAAACAACTATCACAAAACATTCACAAACAGTCGTGGATCATCCAGTAATGAAGGACAGCAAAGATTCAATATGTACATTTTTGAATCGGCCAATTTTTATAAATCCAATCCTTTTGTGGAGTATGTAAATATATGTTATGTGAAATAGCTTATTCAGGATAAAAACTAGATAAAAATAACATGTAAATTTTATGATCCCTCTTGTTTTGTTAAAATGATTAAAAATATTGCATATTCTGCAAACAAATATGTATGAAACTTCTGAGCAGAAATGTAACTGCAGCTGGATTCTTTCAAGGATCGGCCATATCTCTGCTCAGTTTTTCTTATCTCTAATTAATCACAAGATGTCGTCCATCTGTCAACACGTAAGGCCTCGGATCAGCAGTGATTAAGCGGTCAGGATACGGATTAATCAAGGCCCAATGAAGCAAAATGATCAGGACCTTCTGTTGGTCTCTTCCCCCAGAACCCCTATAATAAATGAAACTCATTTCCAAGTTAATAGCCACCCTCATTTGTCATGCCTTATTTTCATGTTTATCTGTTTCCAGCTGATGCATAATGAGTTTGAGCTTGTTTTTCACAATTTGTCCACATCTACAGAGGAGTAACAGCGGTCAAAGGTGCTTGTTGATGGAATGAGGCTGCATTATTCATACTGAAAGGATGTGGATAAAATCACTTTCTGTCATTGCAAATGACCCTTCCTGCACAAAACGACTATATAAACTATAAAAATGACACATTTTTCCAGTCACAAACACATTATTAAAGGTGCATTCAGCAGCGTGGTGCTAAAATAAAATCCAATACACAGTCGAATAAATGGTCTAATAATAGGCACAGTAAAAGTGAGTGCCGTCTCTGTAGATATACGCTAGTAGTGTAGTTTGGTGACGAACGGTTCGGGCTTTACCAGCGCGGACAATACTCAGACTCAATGGGAGAAGCAGAAAAGCTCTGAATCCAGATAACATAAATACCAACGTGTGACGAGCAGGGCGGGCGAGAGCGTGAGGGAACGGTGCGAGGCCGGTGACGTGATTGATAATGAGCGTCAGCTGCGTGCTACACCGGTCTCGTGTCTCTCACGGAGGAGCTCCGGAAGCATAAAAGAGGAGCGACGACCAGGAGAGGACCAGGCCTGGACTTTATGTTGTGTTTTTATTATGCTTGTGTGGGCGGCAGTCGCCGTGAGGAACTTACTTTCGTTTTATTGTTTGTTTATTTATTTGATTACAATTATGTTGAACGTTCGCCGGTTCCCGCCTCCTTCTTCCCATACATAAGAACTAGAAATATATCCATATTTATGAAGTAAAACATCTAGTATTCAACTTGAGGTCCTGTTCACTGCCATTATAAAGCTCGGATGCGTCAGGATATTTATTAATATAACTTTGATTGTGTTGAGAGGATGAGTAAATCTTGGGGTAATTTTCATTTTAAAGTGAACTAATCCTTTAAGGCCCGGTTTCACAGACAGGGCTAAGACTAAGCCTTAGTTCAATTAGGACATATAAGAAGCTTTTATAAACGTACCCTAGAAAAAAAAAAACACTACCGGTGTGTATCTTGAGACAAAACAATGGCATTGACATATTTTAAGATATGTATTTTAGTCTGCGACTAATTTTAAGCCTTATCTGTGAAACCCGGGGTATATAAAATGAACTAAGAAGTGTTAGTTTGAACAACTGTTGGAATTTAGCTGTGATCAGGGTTGTGGAGTAACGAAACACAAGTAACTTAGTTACGTATTTAAAATATAAAATTTGAGTCACTGTATTTCATTACAGTTGCATTTTAAATGGGTGGTAATCAGATTACAGTTACATCTGAAAAGTGTTTTAGATTACCAAAGTGATTACTTTGAGTTTTAATGTCATTTAAACAGCGATTGGTGATTCTCTGACTCTGACCGTCTGAAAAAGACGAGTTCAGTTTCATGTTTTCAACTGTTTTCATGTTTTGTGAGTCATTGTATAATTCACTCGTCACTCCGACTTTTTCTCACAATTTGTTTTTCTCCTCACAATTTTGAGTTTGCATTTCACAATTCTGACTTCTTTTTCTCAGAATTGCGAGATTTAAACTCACAATTGCAAGTTATAAAGTCAGAATTGGGTGATATAAACTTGCAATACTATTTTTTTGTCTTGCAATTGGGAATTTAGTATGTGAGTTTATATCTCATAATTCTGACTTTTCTCAATATTGCGAGTTTATTTCTCCTATTTTTGACTTTTCTCAATATCAATTGCAACTTTATATCACGCAATTCTGAGGGAAAAAGTCAGAATTGTGAGATAAAAACTTGCAATGACCTTTTTTGTGTTTGTTCCACACTTATTAGTATTCCAAAGTATTCTAAAGTATTTAGATTAAGTGACTAAACTTGAGTAACGTAACGAAATACGTTACAAATGACTTTTTTAAAGCATGTATTTTGTAATCTGTAGTGAAATACATTTTAAAAGTAACACACCCAGCCCTGGCCGTGACACTGTGTTTTGGTTGGTAGTACACCTGTCAAGTTTTCAAGTGTGGTGCTTGTTTGTAGTGAAGTCAGAAGATGTCCATGTTCCTTGCCAAAGGAAAGCCAAAGCTTTTTAGTGCTTATTTTACTTCTCTCTGAACACACCAGTTCTCAGCTTCCATAATCGCATGCATTTATTTGTATTTATGCTTTATAACTGTCATTTAGTGTAATTGCTTTAGGGTAGAGCAGGTGCTGGATCTCAGCTGTAATTAAATATTTCAGCACATTTCAGGCAATTCGCTTAGTATTCCATTTAATATTGTGGTATAATATTACCATAACAGACGCACAAACACAAAACGACGGATGAGATCTATTTACACAGGTGGGTCATGGAGAGCAGCGTCACATGTGGTTTTGGGGACTGGTGATAGTTAAATAAATAAAGTTTCCAGTACTGTTTTCGTCCTCCCAGTAAAAGATGTTCCGAACAGAAAGACGATTAAATATCCCGAACGATCCAGACTGTGTTTACGTGAGGTTATCCAGGATTCTTGTGAAGTCTGAAGATTCATGTCTTCCTTGCAATAAAAAATATTTAATGTCGGTGATAAAAATGTATACACAATGTGCTCATCTGTGTTCTTTTATTCTGTTTTAACCCAAGAGAGTTGCCGTGTGATTATGCCAATACTCTGTATATGGATACAGAATTCTGAGACTTGTTTGACATCCTATGAATAAGGCATGAATTTCACAGTATGGGTTTACTCATTTAAGACAGGTGAGAACTGAATCCTAAGGCAAAAAGGCAAATTGGAACATAAGAGGGGGGTGGAAGGAGAGAAACACAGCATAAGGTGGGAAAACATTTCTTATTATAGGTATGGGATGGCGGATGGAAAGAGAGAAAATTAAACAGAAGCTCATTAATACAGCTCATCTTTCTCTCTGTATCCTGTCAAATCTCTGTCATTTTTCCATGAAGTTGTCGGATTATTTGCCTAAATCTCCATAAAGCACATTCACATACTGGGAAGTCTCATTTGAGAGCTCATGCTGTTCTTTAATTTGAACGCACTCAATTCAGAACATGATACCCAATCTTCAACTTTTGTTGTTCGGTAGCTTTAAATTTGACAGGTTGTGATGTGCATAAAATTGTCTATATTGTATATTTGTATTTTTATTCTTCTTATTATCTGTGTCTTGTCTTGTCGCTGTCACTTTGTTGCACTGTGGAGCTTCTGTCACTAAAAAAAAAAAATCCTAGTATGTGTAAACATACCTGGCAATAAAGCTCTTTCTGATTCTGATTCTGAAAAAGAAGTGTGCACGGCACTAGTGTATTGAAAGTACACTTCAAATCTTAAAAAACTACTTGCAGATAATATTACATAAGTAAAAGACTGCTTAAAGGCTCAGTTCCCCCAAAAATGATATAATGAATTACTGTAAAAATTACAGCATTATTTTACAGCCGCTGGCTGTTTTTTAATAATACAGCATATTGCTGTAAACTGCAATGCATTCTGGGGTCACTTGTTGGTTTGACTCAAATTTACAGAATATTGCTGTAAATTGACCCTTCATAATTTAAAAAAATACAGTTATTTACTGTAATCAGAGAATACAGGGAAATTCTGTCAATTAAATTACAGTAACACTACTGTCAATTTTACAGTAACTGGCTGGCAACCCTGCTGCCAGTATTATACTGTAAAATTTACAGTAATTTTTTAACAGTGAACTCACCCTCGTGCCGTTCCACACGTGTAAGAGGTTCGTTCATCTTTGGAACACAGTTATTTTCGATGAAATCCGAGAGGTATATGACTCGTCCATACACAGCAATTTAAACCATCACTTTCAAGCTCGAGAAAGGTACACTGTTAAAAAAATTACTGTAAATTTTACAGTATAATACTGGCAGCAGGGTTGCCAGCCAGTTACTGTAAAATTTACAGTAGTGTTACTGTAATTTAATTTACAGAATTTCCCTGTATTCTCTGATTACAGTAAATAACTGTATTTTTTTAAATTACGAAGGGTCAATTTACAGCAATATTCTGTAAAGTTGAGTCAAACCAACAAGTGACCCCAGAATGCATTGCAGTTTACAGCAATATGCTGTTTTATTAAAAAACAGCCAGCGGCTGTAAAATAATGCTGTAATTTTTACAGCAATTCATTACAGTGTACTAAAGACTAAGGTATTTTGGATCGATTTCATTGTGTTGTGAACTTATGTTTCCTGTTTTAATGTCATTGTGTTGTGCACTATGGGCCACCGTACTAATGGCTTAATTGAACGACTACACTGTAATGAATTACTGTAAAAATTACAGCATTATTTTACAGCCGCTGGCTGTTTATTAATAATACAGCATATTGCTGTAAACTGCAATGCATTCTGGGGTCACGTGTTGGTTTGACTCAAATTCACAGAAAATTGCTGTAAATTGACCCTTCATAATTTAAAAAAATACAGTTATTTACTGTAATCAGAGAATACAGGGAAATTCTGTAAATTAAGTTACAGTAACACTACTGTAAATTTTACAGTAACTGGCTGGCAACCCTGCTGCCAGTATTATACTGTAAAATGTACAGTAATTTTTTAACAGTGTACTAGTCGAATAGAAAAATCTTCAGTCGGGGACAGCCTTAATGAATATACAAGGAATGGCTAATCATTTTACAGAAATAGGCCTATATACCTCCAACAACACAAATGGGATGTACAGTATTAGAATTGAGTGACTCAAAAAAATGTCAAAAAAATTCTTTTTAATGAATATGATGGTTACGTGATTATAACCATGCAATTATAAATGCAGCCAGGGGTGACTTTTGTCCCAGATTTGAGGCAGGTCCCCTGGTGATACACTGTAATGAATTACTGTAAAAATTACAGCATTATTTTACAGCCGCTGGCTGTTTTTTAATAATACAGCATATTGCTGTAAACTGCAATGCATTCTGGGGTCACGTGTTGGTTTGACTCAAATTCACAGAAAATTGCTGTAAATTGACCCTTCGTCATTTAAAAAAAATACAGTTATTTACTGTAATCAGAGAATACAGGGAAATTCTGTAAATTAAATTACAGTAACACTACTGTAAATTTTACAGTAACTTTCTGGCAACCCTGCTGCCAGTATTATACCGTAAAATTTACAGTAATTTTTTATGTGAGCAATAGTGGATGTAATGCCACCATACTTTTCATATGGCAAGATAAGTAATATTTCAGAACATAGTCATTCATAATGTAATCTTCATCAAGTGTTCTGTCCATTTAATCAATGCATTTTGTGAGAACTATTATATTTTTGTTAAAGCGTTTCACTGGTGTAACCCAATGCAGTTGGGCTGATTCAGTCATAGTATTTCCTCGAACAAAAGCAGCAATTTAAATGTCGACTGACATGACTGACAAAACATTGCATTCGGTTATACGGTCCGAGAAATTCATTGTTATCTCTGGACTATAATCTCTGGACTCTGCCCTGAGTTTCAGTCATATTTTATTTGTGTGAGAATGATAAAAGGGAATTTGGCTTGAGATCAATTAATACTAACATGGAGGAAAATTTACAAAGAGACAAGAGAATGTAGGGCACTGAATTTCTGTGCAGTGTTGTGCAAAACTGCAAAAGCATATTTATAATTAGACATCAACGGCTTCTCAGTAACATGCAAAAAAGAAGTGCAAGATATAGAGAGGTTAAAATTTTTAATATACATGAAAGTATACATTCAAGAATTGAGGAAAAACATCAATAGAAGTTCGATACAAACTTTGGTCCATTTTATATGTACATCATTACCAAATATCCAATGACATGAATGATGTACAAATGACTACACCGTCGGGAATACCTCATCTATTCTTCGTGAACCAAATAATTGGCAGAATTTTAATTGAATTTTCTTGACTGGCAAATAATATTGTTGATTCCGGATCATCTTAACTTGATTTAAGACTTAATCTTGTTCTGAATTATATGAACGAATGACGATTTCTCATTTCTGTAAGCTACGTTTGCACATTCCTTTGTCCTGAACAACAAATTATAAAGATGTGAACGCTCACTGATATATAAAAGAACATTTAGCGTTGTGTTATAATATAAAATTAGGTGCGTATAGTGTTAAGAGCTGCAATTACAGGTGATTTTTGAATCCTTCACTGGGTTTGTAATTATATTACAAACTGTATTATTATTATACTGTATATTTCAGCCTCGTGAATGGAAATCTGGCATACACAGTAAAAACCCCAGAGTTAAATCAACTCTGCTCAGATAACATTTGATCCCTCTCTAAATAGAGTTAAAGTAACACTGAAGCAGAGTTAAAGTTAATGAGATAATCAAGCAATTAATTAAGCGATGATTGAACATTAATGATGAACGCCTGCTGTTAACAAGCAGAATCACTGAAGAATAGAGAAACACAAGAACTACAACTGATGAAATCAGCTGAAGATAAAAGACATTCAATCTCTGAAGAGTGTGACTTTAACACTATTTAGAGCGGGACCAAATGTTATCTGAGCAGAGTTGATTTAAACTCTGGGGTTTTTACTGTGTATGTGACTTTGTGTTTATGGTAGGTCTATTGTAAATGCTTTATTGCGAGCAGTCCAGATACCAACTCGATGCTAAACAGCCAGCTAACCTCAGGCACACGCCAGCAAAATGAGAAAAAAAAATATTGATTCACATAAATACCTCAAAGCAATTTTCTAAAGGTGTATTGCTGAAATATAGGCTTCCCACATTGTCGGCTTTCCAGTCAATTACTGACCCTCCAATGTTTGAAAAGCAGAGCGAGAGAGAGAGAGAGAGAGAAACTACTGACCAAGAGTTGATGCCTCTGAAATAGACTATACAACGCCATAAATTTCTTTTTAAATGCTGACTGAATGTTTAAACTTTTCCAGGTGAACGGTTACAATGTTTTTATGGCTACACCATAATGCCTTTCACTCTTCAGAAACTCTCAATGCAACCATGCTTTTGAAAACTCAAGCTAGTTAAAGCATCTCCCTAAAAACCATTTCAGACAAAAACACAATTCATAAAATTATTAAGAGTAAGGATGTAGAGCTATACGGCATGTGATAAAAGTGAGCGGACGCTATAGTAAGTGTGCTCTCAGTGCTATTAATAAATAATAAGAGCGGCCGGGGGTCTGAACTGTAACAGAGAGGAAATATCGGACTGATATCAAGCTAGATATGAGAACTTAGGCCCTGTCCCAAATGATGCACTGTGATCTTGTGGCCTTCGAGGTGTCACATTTGTCATGATTTCGTGATTCAGTACGGTTCTCATGTGTTTTCTATGTGTCCGTTTGCGAAGCCTTTACTTTTATCAGCTTATGTGGCAGTATCAGGGTTGGGGAGTAACGAAAGTGACGTATTTAAAATACAAAATTTAAGTCACTGTATTTCATTAGTTACATTTTAAATGGCTGGTAATCAGATTACAGTTACATCTGAAAAGTGTTTTAGATTACCAAAGTGATTACTTTGAGTTTTAATGTCATTTAAACAGCGATTGGTGATTCTCTGACTCTGACCGTCTGAAAAAGACGAGTTCAGTTTCATCTACATCTTTTAAGAGGGATCATAATTTTGTTATTTTTATTTAGTTCTGTCCTGAACAAGACAAAATGACTGAATTTATAAAAAAAAAATTGCCCAACTGTCAACTGAACTTGTCCTGTCATGACCTGATGATCCACGACTGTTTTCATGTTTGTGAGTCATTTTATTATTCACTCGTCACTGCGACTTTTTCTCACAATTTGTTTTTCCCTCACAATTGTGAGTTTGTGTTTCACAATTCTGACTTCTTTTTCTCAGAATTGCAAGTCAGGAGAGATATGAACTTGCAATACTGACTTTTTTTCTTGCAATTGTGAATTTAGTATGTGAGTTTATATCTCATAATTCTGACTTTTCTCAAAATTGCGAGTTTATATCTCATAATTCTGAATTTATAACCCTCAATTGCAACTTCATATCACACAATTCTGAGGGAAAAAGACAAAATTGTGAGCTTTTTTGTGTTTGTTCCACACTTATTAGTATTACAAAGTATTCTAAAGTATTTAGATTAAGTTACTAAACTTGAGTAATGTAACGAAATACGTTACAAATTACTTTTTAAAGCATGTATTTAGTAATCATTTGGGACAGGGCAATAACAACATGTTATGGTTGGCAATACAGTGACAGATAACAGACATTTCAAAGGTAATTGAAAAGTATAAAAACAAGGATGGCAAGATATTAGTGTATAATGATCCATGTCGAAGTATACCCTTGTGAAAAAGAACACTTTAGCATAACTTTAAAAATTATATATATATATATATATACTTAAGAGTGAACTAAAAGTTTTCGGACACTTAAGTGCATGTTAATTGCAATTAAATGAAAATGCATTATTATATTAAATCCAATTATCTGAATTTTTTGACCCACTTAAGTACATACTTATATTTCATAACACTTCTATTGTACTGACAATCATTTCTGGTATCTAAGATATACTTTAATGTAATTTCTTCTGAAACTTGTATTTAAATTATTTGTAATTACACATTTGTAATGACGAAGTTGCAATTTAGTACATTTAAATGAACAAACTACAGTTAAAATTATAATCAGCATGTGCTTCAGTATGTTAATTCATGTTAATTACCCAGTACTTAAAAGGTTAATTCACCCAAAAATGTAATTTCTGTCATTAATTCCTCTCCCTAATGTCGTTCTACACCCGTAAGTTCATCTTCAGAACACAAATGAAGATATTCTTGATGAAACCCGATGGCTCACTGATTCGAAACAAAAGATTCGTGAAGCTTCATGAATCAGTGTTTTAAAATCGTCCATCACTAAATATTGTTGAAAAGTCATTATTTAGGGTTTTTTTTGGCGCACAAAAAGTATTCTCGTCGCTTTATAACATTAAGGTTGAACCACTGTAGTCACATGACCTGTTTTAAATATGTTTTAGTGTCTTTTTGGGCATCTGAAAGTGTAAATCATCTCACTGAACCATCGGATTTCATCAAAAATTTGTGTTCTGAAGATGAACGAAGATCTTACGGGTGTAGAACCACATGAGGGGGGAATTAATGACGGAAATGACATTTTTGGGTGAACTAGCCCTTTAAATGTGTAATACAAGTGCACACTTATTAAGCACACTTATTTTTCACAAGGGTACACTAAGCTAAGTGGCAATTTAGTAATCTTAATGAAATTTAATTGTACTCGGAATACTAGATCAGAAACTTCAAATGAAGTTGATAGATCGTTTCAAACATGTGACTAGACTTCTGACATTTGCAGAGTGTTTCAAAGTGTTAATATTCTAATAACTAAATAAAATGATATGATGTTTTGGCCACATATACATATCACAGATATTACTTGCATGCACAATGTTTTATTTTGAGCCACAGTGAAAGTGCAAATGAGCAACTGAATCTAATTCACTTGAATAGCTTTGGCAAATAAAGCCATTCAGCGGAGGACACTGTGTATTTATATCAACTAACATTTAGAAACAAATTACACTTATAAACAAAATGTCTAAATTATAGTACATATCAATTTAAAAATAGCAGACCATCTAATCCTAATCAAGACACAATGTGCTTATATAGCCATGGTGCTGTATTATAACTATTATAAATAACTATTTTATGTGTTTCAAATATACACATTGTACACATATTGCTAGTTCTGCACCTTCCTTTAAAGAAATAGTTAAAAAAAAATTGTGAAAATTGTGTCACCAGTTACTCACCTTTCAAATTTAAATGTATGGAAGCTTGTTTCTGCCACTGAATAAAAAATAAAAAGGCTTTTTTTTTAAACTTTTTTTCTCAGAATTGCACTGTAGCTCCTTCAAGCGGCATCATCTCTTCACACTAGTTCATTTATAGCATCAAATAAACGCGAATGAACATCAGAAGGAATGTTGTTTCAAGCGTGGAAAGACATACAATTTATCAAGTTCACAAATTCGGATTCGGGGTTATGATTGGTTAGATCGCCTGTCAATCAAACTGTCTGCGAAGGGTCAGTTGCGTGATTAGGACACTTAGGACAACAGTCAGAATTGTGAGATTAAAAAGTTAAATTGTTACTTTTAAATTGATTCCATGGCAGAAACAAGCTTCCATACAATTTACTTTCTTTCCTCAAGAAACAGAAAAGGAGAACGGATGGTCTTTTCCATGCAGTTTCAACCAATTTTAAGCTTCAAAATGGACTATAAAGTATCATAAAAGTGGTCCATATGAGTCATGTGCTATATTTCAGGTCTTGTGAAGCCAAATGATAGCTTTGCATGAGAAACAGACTGAAATTTAAGCCCCAACATGTTAAAAGAGTTCATGAGAGAACGAATCAGATGTTTACATTGTATTCAAAACGCCAGTCTGATCCGTTCGCAAAACATCATTGACAGCTCACTGCGGGGAAGATTATAAATTCATCATTTTCATGTCAAGTCTATTGAGCGATTTCAGGAGACTTGGAATAAAGCACACGAGTAATATAATCTAGGTTTAGGATGCTTCTCTGTCCTTTTCGACAGCTTCAGTCCCCTTTCATTGCAATTACATGAAAAAGGGCGACAACCACGTAGTCGTGGTCTAGTGGTGAGGGAGTCGGGCTTGTAATCTGAAGGTTGCAGGTTCGATTCCCACGCTGGCAGGAATTGAAAGTGGGGATTGTGAATGAACAGCTCTCTCCACCTTCAATACCATGACGAAAGTGCCCTTGAGCAAGACACCAAACCCCTAATTGATCCCTTGTAAGTCGCTTTGGATAAAAGCGTCTGCTAAATGATGAAAAAAATGAAAAAAATGAAAACCACGTTCTTCAGGACACCTACTTTTATGATCCACAGAAGATCACAAGGGTGAGTAAATGATGACAGAATGTGCATTTTTAGGTGGATTATCCATTTAAAAGCGACACGAAGCTAAATAGTTTATGTCTTTTGCTCTTACTAAGTCATACACTTCCTCCACAGGCCTAACCTGGACAAAAACAGTGAGAGATCACCTTGCTCGAAATCGGGAAAATAGTTTTCTGTGCCATTGAGAACTATGAGCACAACACCAACGTGTTTAATTGGCCATTTTAGCAGTGGCTAAAACATCAACACAATTTACATGCTCCTCATCTGCAGATCCCAGCGACAATAAACCACTCCTTATATGTTCAAGAGCGTTTCCGTGTTTAAAGAAGACAAGTGGACATCTTTAAGCAACAAGACCTTGAAATACCACAGACTTTCACTGACCAAACTGGGATTCTGAACCTCGAATTCAGTCACGAAACTTGCACAGGTCGGCTGGCGGAGTTCTCAAGCCATCTCGTAGAGACGTAAAAATGTAGGTACATTGTATTCTAGTACATTTAAATGGTCTCCTTCTGTTCCAAACTGTTTTGCTTGTGCGGTTGATAAGTGCTAGTGGAGCCGTTGCTCAGGATGGAGCCTTTAGTGATGCCCGTGCTGACCGTGGACAAAGGGAAGCTCTCGTAACTCTCGGGCGGCCCCCAGCAGCGGCATCTGGAAAGCAGCGATTTCAGCTCCTTCTGGAAGTTGTTGTTCAGGAATCCATAGATCACCGGATTGACACATGTCGACGCCATGGCGGTGAGGTGACAAGCTGAGAAAATAGCGTCGTGCTGGCATACGGGAATGGCCTCGTGGTTCCAGTCAAAAATGGTGTTGAAGACGTTCAGCGGCAGCCAACACAGGGCGAAGGCTGCCACGATCGAGGCAAGCATGGCGTTGACTCGCTTCGAGCCTTTGGCCTTTTTCTGCCGGGCGCCGCGAGCCCTTTCGACCATGTCTTTACGTCGGCTGAGACGCAGGAATATGCGGAAATAGCAGACAAGAATGAGCGCCAACGGTAAGCAGTACTGGCACAGCAGCAGCGTCGTGGTATAAGTGAGCCGATTGCCCTCAGACGGCCATTGCTCTATGCAGATGAAGTGATCGCTGAAGGGGTTGAAGGGAAGACTGAGGTTGTGGAAGGGCGAGTTCGTGAGGATGTTGAAGGACAGGAACGGAAGGGAGATAAAACACGCCACGATCCAGATAACCGCTACGGCCAAGTAGGAGTGTCTGACGACTGGCTTCCAACCCGTGGGATGGATGATGAGCTGGTGTCTTTCCAAGGCGATGAGAACCATGGAGAAAATGGAAACTGTCACCGACATACACTGGACGAATGGCGTCACCTTACACAAAGCTTCGCCCAAAATCCATCGATCCATCAGGGTGTAGATGATGGTGACCGGCAAACACACCAGGCAAACGAGGATATCGGAGCACGAGAGGTTGACGATGAAGATGTTGGTCACGTTGCGCATCTCTTTCTGTCGTGTGATGACTAAGACCAGGCAAGTGTTGCCCACCAGGCCCACCGCCAACATGGTGCTGTACGCTACAATCAGGAAGGTGGTGCTGCTGAGAGAGGTCGGACAGACGGGATCCTCTAACAACCAAGAGCTGTTGTTCAGATGAGACCGCTCCATCGCCGCTCAGTTGCAGTCGTTTCTCTTGAAATGTATGATGACCGCTTTGTCTGGCTTGATCTCCAGGGAAGGGAGTAAATGAAGTGGAATTGCTCCTACCCAACACCAATTTTCTTTTAGTTCCCAAGTTGTCTCATCTTGTTTTCTGGCATACCACAGGACTGATGATCTGTGAAACCTGTGGACAGAACGATAAAAAAAGATAGCTCTCAAGATCAAAAGAGAAAGCAAAGTTGTAAAACAGGACATGAATATGAGACATGTGGCATGAGAGCCAACATAGCAACAGTAACTAAGGGGGGCGGGGCTTTGCGAACGGTCAATTGTCACTAATCCTATGATAACTATTCCGGATACATTTAACTTTTGTTTCATAGAAAAAGTCCTTAAGGGGGGAGCGTTTTCCCCTACTCTACTCTACGTTTTTCTAATGAACCTGGGCCGCAAATGCTGTTGCACAAAAGTATAAAAGCCTACATTTGGTCCATCCAATCAATCAAACACACACATGCACAAAAATTATTGCCTAGAAGCTTAAAATAGGTGCATGACGTCCGTGTCTCGTACAGTCACATAAAACTAAGAAACATATTGTCAGTAATGAGAACAAAATATCGACCTTTTCAAGTGATCTGTGTTAGAAGCAAAGCTGAGTGCTTATCTTTCTGTTCACAAGAATATCCTTATTATAGAGAAATGGGACAGACCGAGGCGTCTTGTTCTCTTCTTTGATATTTCTTTTGTTCTGCTCTTTTTGACTCTAGTCGTTTCATTACTTTAACGCCTTCTCTTCATCTCCCTCTCTGTATTCAGCACATATAACACCAAAGTAGTGAATTATGAAACATTCTCTGGTAAATATTTTTTTTTTTTTTTTTTTTGTACAATCAAACACCCCAAAAATGGCAAATACATCACAAACAGGCAAAAAAAAAATCTGATTGTAGCTTGTATAATTAATTTTAATGCAGTAACAATGAAAAAATATTTAAACATCAAGAACATGAACATGAATATGCTTTGACTTCACAAATTTATCTATACAGAAAAAAAACATACTTTGGACCAACTTAAAAAAAAGAGTGTTATTTCATACAGCCAAATTTATTATTTTTTATTTGTTTAAATTTTAAAGTTTGACTCAAACCTCAAACCTTATATATATATATATATATATATATATATATATATATATATATATATATATATAATATATATATATATATATATATATATATATATAATATATATATATATATATATATATATATCAAAATATTTTTTTTTCCCACAGGCAAAAAAATCATATAAAGTATAAATATATTGATTAAATATGGTCTTTATAATAAATTATATTTTCTTAGACACAAGGCAAAATTTTAATGTAGGTCAAAATAATATTTTTTATCTTTTTGCAAATTAATCTCACCATAAACAAGTAGAATTTTCACTTTAGATAAAACTAAAATTAGTTTAATGTTTATATATTATGTGTACTAAAAAAAAAAACACCTGAAAAATTGGGAAATTGTAAAAAACGTTACATGTATCTTAATACTATAAATTAAGAATAATAATAAACAATATTTATCCAATGTATAACATCAGCCATCGAATCGGTTATCGTTCAGAACAGTAAAAATAAGCAACTAATAATAATAATCTTTATTGGTGCGTCGCAGTAACTGGAACAGACTAGTGATGTTACACAACTTTGTTATGAAACTCTTACGGAAGCTCAGGGATGATACTGTTCAATCCCCACGGCTCCAAAGTGCCATTGAGCAACACTTGTTCCTCCAAAAGTCTTGTCCCAATACTTGCACAAGGGTATAAAAAAACATACATCCAATACTGGGAAACTGTCAAAAAATGTGAGCAGAAAACCTGATAATTAAAGCAGCACTTGCAGCAGCACTCCTTCTCTCCATCTGTCTCACACATTTTTTCTTGATGATTTCTTAAAGTGCTCTGGCTTTGCAGTAATAGCTACTGAGCCTGTACGTATAAGCACACTGGCAGGTGACGAATAACCCAGTGAGGTTTAACAATGGGAATCTAATTATGAGCAGAATCCTGCGGCGTTAAACCCATCTGATTTCCTCAAGCCAGAGTGAGACTTCGGTGCAGCTAAAACACATACAGCTACAGACAAGAATAAATCCTTTCTCTCATTTGGGTAAGAAAAAGCATTATTCGAATAATATGCATAATATTCCAAACAATTAATAATTCTGCAGCAAACAGAAATGGCCTCACAGTCCTTCTGCATGACTGTTGGAAAAAAGGGCACGCTCATTTAATTTAAAAGTTCAAATTACAAACGAGACACCCTACTGAAGAAAGTATTTTAATGTCCCTGAACATCCCTGATTTAAACGAACGAGCTCCTGAGGCGTTGATTGGACAGGAGAGAAATAAGGCATTTGGAGTGTAATTCTGCATCCAAACAACCAAATGACATTTAACAGCAGACACCAGATGCAATTATTGCATAAAGCTTGAGAGATTACATAATCACCATAACAATAATATCTGTGATTGGCATTAATGAATAATTCATTAGATTATGTGCATTCAAATTGATTCATGATTGCAGACTTTGGACCCCAAAGCGATTCCATTGGCTGAGACCACTTTCTGCGCATACTTTATTCAGTTATCCAGTGTACTTATTCTTAATCATGAAAAACATTATTAATGAATTACTGTCTTGTACAAAAATATTACAGAACCTACAAATGTTTAAAGGAAACATTCGCCTTTCTTTGTGCGCTTTCGGATCTCTTGTGAAGAGAACTATTACGTAAATAAAACTGTAAACCCAAATAAGTTGTGCTAACTCAAAAAAATTGAGGTTATATCAAATTTTTTACGTCCCGATTTTAAGTAAACAGAACTATCAAGTTTTGAGTTTGTAGTACTCATGCATGTTAATTGCTCCTAACTTGAAGAACATTTTGATACTATTTACCTAAAAGATTAGCTTCTTTATTTCGAGTTCTTGCAAATCTATGAGTGATTTACTTCACTGTAAACCCAAATAAGTTGTCAGAACTCAAAAAAATTGAGGTTATATTAAATTTTTTACATCCCGATTTTAAGTAAACAGAACTATCAAGTTTTGAGTTTGTAGTACTCATGCATGTTAATTGCTCCTAACTTGAAGAACATTTTGATACTATTGACATAAAAGATTAGCTTCTTTATTTCGAGTTCTTGCAAATCTATGAGTGATTTACTTCACTGTAAACCCAAATAAGTTGTCAGAACTCAAAAAAATTGAGGTTATATTAAATTTTTTACATCCCGATTTTAAGTAAACAGAACTATCAAGTTTTGAGTTTGTAGTACTCATGCATGTTAATTGCTTCTAACTTGAAGTACATTTTGATACTATTGACATAAAAGATTAGCTTCTTTATTTCGAGTTCTTGCAAATCTATGAGTGATTTACTTCACTGTAAACCCAAATAAGTTGTCAGAACTCAAAAAAATTGAGGTTATATTAAATTTTTTACATCCCGATTTTAAGTAAACAGAACTATCAAGTTTTGAGTTTGTAGTACTCATGCATGTTAATTGCTTCTAACTTGAAGTACATTTTGATACTATTGACATAAAAGATTAGCTTCTTTATTTCGAGTTCTTTCAAATCTATGAGTGATTTACTTCACTGTAAACCCAAATAAGTTGTCAGAACTCAAAAAAATTGAAGTTATATTAAATTTTTTACATCCCGATTTTAAGTAAACAGAACTATCAAGTTTTGAGTTTGTAGTACTCATGCATGTTAATTGCTCCTAACTTGAAGAACATTTTGATACTATTTACCTAAAAGATTAGCTTCTTTATTTCGAGTTCTTGCAAATCTATGAGTGATTTACTTCACTGTAAACCCAAATAAGTTGTGCTAACTCAAAAAATTGAGGTTATATAAATTTTTTTACGTCCCGATTTTAAGTAAACAGAACTATCAAGTTTTGAGTTTGTAGTACTCATGCATGTTAATTGCTCCTAACTTGAAGTACATTTTGATACTATTGACATAAAAGATTAGCTTCTTTATTTCGAGTTCTTGCAAATCTATGAGTGATTTACTTCACTGTAAACCCAAATAAGTTGTGCTAACTCAAAAAAATTGAGGTTATATCAAATTTTTTACGTCCCGATTTTAAGTAAACAGAACTATCAAGTTTTGAGTTTGTAGTACTCATGCATGTTAATTGCTCCTAACTTGAAGTACATTTTGATACTATTGATACTATTAGCTTCTTTATTTCGAGTTCTTGCAAATCTATGAGTGATTTACTTCACTTTAAACCCAAATTTTCGAGTAGGACCCGGGTGGAGGGGTTTATATCCGTCATTAAAATGGGAAACCAACACTGCAGGCTGCAGATATACAAGAGTGTAAACAAAGCTGCGCATGCTTCAGCTGTTTTGAATATCATTCATGCTGATCACTTTCTATATTCCACTCGGCTCACGTTAATATTAAATATTCGCCCAGGAACGCTCATGACGTAAAACTAGAAGAGCCTTCTGTGTGTACCGCCTTGACTTGTTTGGCTATAATTCCCTAGCTTCGACTCGTTCACTAAACCGAACAGCCAATCAGAGTTCTCTCTCTCGCCCAATGCCAATTCTACATGCCGAATCAGCCCAAAAAAAACAATGGTATCCGACTAGAACCAATGGTCAGTCGATGCTTAAAAACGACTTGATGTGTCCCAGGCTTAACACTCACTCAATGAGCACAGCAACAGCTCTCAAACAAAACAGCATGTGCCACCCGCCCAAAACCCACATTAACACTCTTCTAATTTAGCATAATAAATCATTAATCACTACTAAATCTCCCTTACCATTAATCTTACTCAAAAAACATTATACAACACTTAACCCCTATGCATTGTTCAAATTCACGACCCTTTCGTCTGTTTTCAGCCACGATTTTAACTGCTTTAAAAATGTATCAGATAAATATATTTTTCAAATTTTTTTGCTTAAATCTATTAATCAACCTCAGTCCTGATCAAAACTACTAAATTAAAAAAAAAAAAACGTTAAAAAACGTCTTTAAAACGTTAAAATCTGATGCTGCACAAAAACTATCAACGCATCAAAGCCAATGATGTTTTCTAATCTTTGACACGTTTTTTCCCAAATCAGTGACATCATTTTGAATTTGGCAATTAAAGAGTTAAAATCCTGATTTTTTTTTTTTTTAAATTTAGTAGTTTTGATCAGGACTGAGGTTGATTAATAGATTTAAGCAAAAAAATTGAAAAAAAATATTTATCTGATACATTTTTAAAGCAGTTAACGAAAGCGTCGTGAATTTGCCCACAGAGTCCTGTTGAGTTTTTGAACATTTTCAAAGCATTTTCCCAAAATATGTGTCAAAATAAGATTTGTCACCAAAAATCATTCCATTTGCTGAAACACGGAGAAAGTTATGGCCAAATTAAGACTCAAAAATTCCCCACAGTGGATGAAAACATCCCCAACAGCACATAAGGGTTCATTTTAGCATTTACTCTCCCTTTCAAGTGCCAAAGCATGCTGGGAAACAGAAATCCCAGCCCAGATTCAGTTCAACTTAAGTTAGCCTAAATTAAAAGAAATGAGTTTGAAACTAAAAACAATGAATCTTTACTTGAAATAAGTCAGTGCTGTGAACTCAAAAGAAAGAAAGTTCTAAATACTGATAACAGTTCATTAAACTGAACTCATTTAATTTAAGTTTGTCCAACTCAAACCAGTTAAGTATTTTAAATGTTAGGATTTATAGTGTATTCTTTAACACAGTGTGGAAGTCAATGAAGACGGAGTAATCAATAAACTGCATTTATTCAACTGAACAGAACACTGCAGGAAAATGCTGGAGACAGGAATAAAAAAACCTAACCACAATTGACACAAAGCAGTCACAAACGAGAGCCTACAAACTAGAATGCGAACTAAGGGCGATAGGGAACAAACAAAGAAAACGAACACTGAGTGAGAAAGCTTGTCCTATCAGGCAATGACTTTTGCAGGCAGCGTTTGAGCATGACGGTGCCTCACGAAGCTGATTCTGAGGCAGGGTAACACAGACATGCCACTTCTCCTGGAAGGTCCGGGAGTCTCCGGCATGATAGCTCCTCCCTGACAGCCGCAAGTTAATTACAATATCCCGGAAATTGAAGAGAGAGAGAGTCTGTTTCCACCCGGTGAGCCCATCACAAGTGGACAGCCAAGACACCGTTACACCAGGCATTATCGCACGTTTCAAATGCATCTTCGTTCGGATTTTGTGGAGGTAGTTTGTTAGTCGGCTTATGCAAATGAGTATTATAGAATAATTTTTCTATATCATGGTTAGAGGGTAGGTGATATGCCATCTCCTGGAAATGAGTTTTTGCAGGATGGGATGTCATACAACAAAAAAGAGGGCGCTTTGGTGATAACTAAGCGAATATCGAAATACTCCAATACTAATGTCTTGGAAGAAAGACATCAAAACTGGAACACAAACTGATCATCAGCCACTACTTCAAGATGCCATATTTTTTTATTCTCGGCCACGCCCTGCTTCATACCACAGTCATGTTAAAATCATGCATTCGCTCATCCATTTTTAGAATGGAACGCACAGGATTGTGGGATATCAAAGGCTGCGAAGGATACATCTATGTTGCCTTCAAAAATCAATCAAGGTATCTCAGTAGACAGGAAGTGACACTATCATGGCATTTGGAGGTGCCTTGATGCCTTCCTACCTCTATATCCTGCCTGCCGAAGCAGCATTTTTAAGCTTTCGGATGCAGCCTGAATGAGACACAGGTGAAAGTAATGGGTAACTAACATGTGGGTAATGAGTAAATATGGAATCTGAAACTGAACAGAATGGAGAAACAGGAACTAATGGAAACAAAACAGAATGACAAAATAAAAGTCTACATGACAGAACATAACCGTAACGATACATAAGTGCGAAATGAGCGTAATGTTTTCAGACACTTAAAGGCACAGTATGTCAAAGTTTTATATTAAAATATCCCAAAAAAAAACCCCACTTGCATAGTGTTTGTTAATCTATGTACTTACATTATCCTAAATATTTCCAAGAATTTGTGAATTTAGAGAAATTCACAATTTTAAATAGTGCCCCTCCCTTGACGTAATATCTGCGTTATCCCTGGTTTCCGATTGTACTGCATAGTAACCATGGCAACAGACCAGACAGCTGTTTGAGCTTTGCGACAAACTTCGACGGCGCTCTTGCACGTTATTAGACGAGGAAAGCAAATGTAAGCTCATGATCTTGTTGATCTAGCTCACTGTTAAGTCTCATACAGTCGACAAACTAATACTAAACATTACAACTCTCAACACACTCAAATACAGTTTAGTATGATAGTGTGACGTTAGATCAAGTGAAACAGCGCTGCGTTACCTCACAGTTTTAATTCATCAAATAAACTGACCTGTATGAGTAGAGTTTCAGTTGTTCAGTAGAATGAAATGTCCTCGTTTCTTTATATCCCGCAGGACTCGCGTGTGTCACTGATATCTGTCTCTCATTAGTAATCGCGCCCGTGACTCTCGGCCCCGCCCTCCTTCACACCACAGCCATGATAAAACACGCATTCACTCATCCATAAACATTATTAGATCCATCAGCATGACGACAAGTTCCATGATTCCACGCTCATTCCCTGCGTCATCAAACTACGCCTTTGTTATTATCATAAGAGTTTAGCGACCCCTAGTGGTGAAAAATGCAGACTGTGCCTTTAATTACATTATTTACAATTAAATGAAAGTGTTTTATAGTTTACATTTATTTTAAATGCAATTAGTGCACTTTTGACTTACTTAAGTAGAATTTAAGTACATCTTTAAATATAGTTTCATGATTATCTTTGAAATATGGTAAAAGTGCGCTGCCGAATGGCCTGACAATCAACGGTAAACTAAAATATACATCCGTGTCATTTCAGTTGAAACTCGGGCATCACGTATTTAAATATATATGTAATTACACATTTGTAATGATGAAGTTGCAATTTAGTAAATTAAAAATATATAAATTATAAAGAAAAACTCAAGTGTGTTAAGAATTATGAACTCTCTTCAAGTGGCCTTTTAATTCATTAATGGCATATTATCCGCAAGTACAGTTTTTTGAATATAAATAGCAACAACATTTATTAATTATTGATTTGGTCATGATAAACTGTTGTATTATGGAAAGGAGCATGAAAAAACATGAGGTTGAATAAATGCCGCAATTTCCATCATTCCTTTGAAGAAACGTACCATCGGCGCTTTATGGAAGCATCCATCTAAATAGAAATAACGAGCTTAAGCGTAATTAACATAGATCCCAAAGGGTTGTTGCAGTTAACTTACAAGTGACAGTAAATCGATCACAGAGTCTCAGCCCAGATGTGCCTCACATACGGCTGATAAGCGGTAATAAAGCTCATTATTGCCCCCATCTCTAACCGCCCCTCTCTAAAGGACACTGATTGTTTTCAATTAGGAGGCTATAGACTCTGCCAATGAATCTCCTCCTGGGTGACAGTGTGTTGCAATGAAGCAGAGCTACCCTGTTCAATATCTGAGACAAAGAGCACATGACGCTCCATTGCTTGCACGCACAAAGGTTCAAACCTCAAAAACAACTTCCCCACAGAGCTCTCGAATCGGTCTCCATGACTCCTCCATTTTCAGATAGACAACATGGAGGGAAAGGGATCTGGCCAGCTCAGATATGCCTGACTTATTTCAGACACATGGAGGTATTGGTAACATGCTGTTCTTAACATGTTAGCTGGTTTGTAGGTGGAGATAGCTGGTTATTTGCTGCATCTGTTATGGTTTAGCTCCTTGTGGTAGATGTTGTAATACCAATAACAATTCATTTTTTTAATGAAGGCACTTTTTTACAGTTCAAGGCTTGGTTTGAAAAATTGATCGCAATTAAAAAGTTCATTGTTTGGTCATATTAGTAACTAATGCTGACAAATAGTGCATTTGATTTGATGAGTAAATGTTGAAATTAATATTAACCAAGATTAATAAATGAACGAATGAAACCTTACTGTCCGGTTGTTTAATTTAAAAATGACTATATGTCCGGCTTAAAATGAACCCAAAATAGGTTGGAAATTAAAAATCAGACGCATAATTACTAGAGGCAACAATAATAATCAAAAGGTGAACATTTATTAATAAGCAATTGAATGCGTATTATCGAATCGTTACTTTGTTAAATATATTAATAAATGTTCATTTCCAACCTATTTTAGCAATATATAAGCTGGGTTAAAGCATTGTCCATTTTTTCACCCAGTTTGGGTTATTTTTAACCCAGCATTTTTTAGAGTGCTGTATAAATATATATATTGTTAATGTTCGATTATGTTATAGTAGGAGTTTAACAAGTGCCTGATTCATATGGGGGGCGTCATTTTCCTGCCCTCTATGTAAGTAGTCAATCGCAAAGACCCGCCCCCTTTAGTTACTGTTGCTATGTCCGCTCTCACGCCACACATCATGTTATCACGAAGTGAAAAATACATCCAGGAGCAAAGAGGACACTGACAACACGTCCCTAGACAAGACAGAGCAGTTACTTTTGATATGAAACAGATTCATATTTAAAATATTGTAATGTTTTAAAGAATTTTAATCAATAAGTAGCATCTAGTGTGTCTTTAATGTGTCGTGAACCGATCATCTCTTCATACTAGTTCATTTAGAGCATCAAATAAACAGGAATGAACATCAGAATGAATGTTGTTTCAAGCGCGGAAAGACGTGAGGACACACAATTTTTAATCAAGTTAATCTACTGCTTTGTCAGACAAAATGAGCAGATTCAGGGTTATGATTGGTCCGATCGCCTGTCAATCAAACTGCCGGCGAAGAGTCAATTGGCAGTTAGAGCACAGATGATTTTGGCTTTAAATTTCTGAAAGAAGATGGCAGATTTTGTACTTTCAGCGGTCCTGTGCCAGTCGAGCAACTTTGAAATGTAAGAGAATACTAACGGATCTCTCCAGGTATTAGAGATCTCCTTGTCACGAACCAGCTGCCTTGTTCCAAAAAACGACCTAAAGATGAATTTCCAAGCAGGGCTCTCAGCTCATTCGGGGCTTTGCTGGCGCAGTAGCTGAGAACAGCTAAAACTGCCGGTCCCTGTTGACTGTAGACTTCTGTTTTGCCAGGAGTGCAGGTATGAATTTTTAAGAGGTGCTGCGTGAGTTCATGACTAAGAAAGAAAAATGAAGTAATGCTGAAACTCAAGGTTGCCTACTTGTAATATGTTACAACAAGCCTTTCTTTCTGAAACGTAATTGTAGCTGGTGTGCGTTTGGAGAGAGAAGTGCCTGTTATTCCCGAATTGCTGCATGCAAAACACGCCACAACTTTTTTTGCATTAAAAAAACCTGTGCATAAGCGTGGATAACACAAAGAGCGCCTATATTTATAGCAGAGCTCGCCACGGGCAAACACACCCTGTGATAGCAGGAGGGATCCAAGGTGAGCTTTAGCTTTGAGAGTTCTCAGATGTGGCACAACCTACAGGGCTCCAGTCAAATGAAAAGCATCCCATAAACATGCATGTTTTATTAAAGTTAATGAACAGTGGCGTGCCGTGCTACAGAAATCCATTAGTTGTTTTATATTCCTAAAGGTAAAAATCATGATTTGCATTCAAATACAGCAAGTCTTAAACATGTCTCTGTGCCTGCTGAGCATTTATGTGGAAGAAAAACAGCGTGAGCTTTACTGAACAGTGGGGATCAGAAATGTGACACGGCCAACATCTGGGATTGGATCCTGGAGAGTTGGGACCAATATCAAACAAATAAAAGTCCACATTCAAATAAACAATTATTTAAAAAAAAACTACAATTAAAGTCTAACTTACATAAACAATAATAATACGCGTTTTAAACGTTGTTTATATGTCTATGTGGTGTTTTTAATATGCTTTAAGACAAACCATGTTTAAAACCATATTCAAATTCAGAAACGTGGTTTGAAATCGCCGGTGTCTGTGATGCCACAAATCAATCAATCAATCGGCAAATCAATCAGTCACAAATCAATCAATCGGCTTCAGCATATCATTAACTCTCAACATGTGTTGTGGACATGTTGAGAAGACGCTTTCAAAGGATCAGCATCGAGTGCTGAGGAAGAGCTCAAATTCAGACATTTGGTTTACGACGCGAGCTGTAAGAGGTCGACCAATCACAACAGATTGGTCCGTCTGACCAATTAGAGCAGAGCAGAAAGGAGGGGTTTCGAGGAGTTAACAAACAAACAGTTTGATTGACAGGCGATCTGACCAATCATAACCCCGAATTCGTCATTTTGTCCGTCAAAGCGGTCAGAGGAGTTAGTAGATTAACGTTGGTGAACTTGAACTTGAAAAAGTGTGTCCTTGCGTCTTTCTACACTTGAAACAACATTCCTTCTGACGTTCATTCATGTTTATTTGATGCTATAAATGAACTAGTATGAAGAGATGATCGAGGAGCTACAGCGACACATTAAACACACACTAGACGCCATTTATTGATTAAACTTCTTTAAAAAATTACAATATTTTAAATATGAAACTGTTTCATATGTCTGTTGACGTGTTGTCAGTGTCCTCTTTGCTCCGTGATGTATTTTTAACCTCGTGAGAACATGATGTGTGGCATGAGAGCGGTCTTTGCGAACGGTCAATTGCGAGCTCTACAAGGACGTGAACGCCAGAATCTCATAGTTACAGTAATTACGATATGGCGTGAACGCACCTAAAATCCTTTATCAAACTGTAATGTATATTATGAGAAAACGTAAGTGTTTTTGACCTTGTAAACATATTAAACATGATCAAAACCTCACTTGAGTTTAGTCACTTTGGTTCCTTCAGTGCTGCTGTTCTTCTTCCTCTTCTCAAATCTTACTTTTCACCATGATAAGGGAGAGAGAAACAAACTGGTTTTAGATCAGAGAGGCAGCCGTCAGATGAAAGGTGTATCATGGGAGCGTTCTGTCAGTCATCTCACTTTCACTCTTTTACAGTATCTTTTACTAGCAAGAAGGCTTATTTTCATACTAAAACTGACAGCTCTCTATAACCAATACCTATCCACATCACGTCAGTAACAAGGATCAAGACAAAAACCATTTCAGACCTCAAATATGATTTGAATATCAATTATTCATTACAGGAGTTCAGATAATAAAAACTGGCTATTCTGAACAATGCTGAGATGATTTATGAATCTGGCTATATGTTTATGAGGTAAAATAGATCACGATAATATGAAATGAGAAGACTGTGACGAGCAGGGAGGGAACGGCGCGAGGCCGAGTGATAATGAGCGCCACCTGCGTGCTACACCGGTCTCGTGTCTCTCACGGAGGAGCTCTGGAAGCATAAAAGAGGAGCGACGACAGTGAAGGACGAGAGAGTACCAGGCCTGGACTTTATGTTGTGTTTTTATTATGTTTGTGTGGGCGGCAGTCGCCGTGAGGAACCGTTTTATTGTTTGTTTATTTTATTTGATAAATAAAGTTAGGTTGAATATTCGCCGGTTCCCGCCTCCTTCTTCCCGTCTTTACAAAGACATTTTTCTTTGTCATGTTTTACTGAAACATTTTGACCTCCAAAAACTAGTATTTATAGTAATAAGCAAACACAAGGAACTGTCAAACCTTGCCAAAGCTGACCTGATCTGCAGTCAGTCCTAAGCTAACGTCAGAAGATTTAGCTCACATTTGTTCCTCATGCACTTATTTATAACTTCATGCCGCTTATGTAACAGGTGTCTTTAGTTTGCATGTCTTTGGCGGGTGATAATGAGTTGAGTGTGAAATAACATTTATAATGAAAAAGCAGCGCTTGCCAATTTCACCAGTGAGACTGAAGACTGCAGCTTTTGATGCTTCACTGTTTCTGTCTTTGATAGCTTGGGTTGTTAGACATTTATGACGTTAGAGAAACAGCTCTGAAGAGAAACACAGCCCAATTATAACCAGCAGTTATGAATATCTAGCATTCATAACATTCACATGGTGGAAATGACTTGGTGTGTTTTTTCAGAGCCAAGCACTTGTGTTAAGAGGCCGGCTCTTGAAAGAGCCATTAGCTTAAGATGAGAAAGATATTTACATATTTCCACAGTAATAAATGCAAAAGCATGAATAATGGCTACGAGACTGGAGCACATTCTGGTGTACGGAGATTTCCTTGCTGTCTTGAATGAGAATGAGGTGACGTGGTAATTAGTTTAATCAACACTAATAACACTTATATGCGTATCTGAACGGTCATCAACAATGCACAAAAAAAATGTGCGACCTCTTCAGATGTTCATTGGGTCAGATTAAATGTATCAAGTAGCCTAAAACTTCATCTGGAGTCTTTCAACACACACACACCTGTTGCTGCACCTATCATTATCAGGACATATCGGCGTAATGGTTTTTATCCTGTACAAACTGTATATTCTCTCCCATAACCCTAAACCTACCCATCAAAGAACACTTTCTGCAGTTTTACATATTCAAAAAACATCCCTTACTATGAATTATAAGCTGTTTACCTCATGGCGACCAAACATGTCCCCACAAGGACAAGGATTTCGGATATTGCCATCTTTTGGGGGACTTTTGTCCCCATAACATTGGGTTTACCAGGACCACACACTCACACACACACACTCACACACAAACACACACACTTGCTCATTCACACACACACACACACACACACTCGTTCACACACACACACTCACTCACACACGTTGTGTACTTGTTTTTCCTACATTACAACGTAAGTAAAACCAGTAAATCTTGACATTGTGGGGACCTTTTGCTGGTCCCCACTAGGAAACAAGCTTATAAATCATACAGAATTATCTTTTTTGAAAATCTAAACCAGCAGAATGATTTCTGTGAGGGTTAAGTTTAGGGGTGGGGGTGGGGGGGGGCAGAATGTACAGTTTGTACAGTATAAAAACCATTACGCCTATGGAAAGTCCCCACAAAACACATAAACACACACACTCACTCACTCACTCACACACACACACACACACACACACACACACACACACACACACTCACTCACTCACACACACACACACACACGACATTAAACTGAACAGAATAGAGTAAAATAGAACAGAACAGAACAACTGGAAAACCGAATAGAATAGAATAGAATAGAACATGACAGCAAAATAACAGGAGAACTCTATAAGATACCAGAATTTGTCAATATAGAAAATAACAGAATAAAGCAGTGCAGGGATAATAGAATAGAATAGAATACAATAGAATAGAATAGAACATGACAGCAAAATAACAGGAGAACTCTATAAGATACCAGAATTTGTCAATATAGAAAATAACAGAATAAAGCAGTGCAGGGGATAATAGAATAGAATAGAATACAATAGAATACAATAGAACATGACAGCAAAATAACAGGAGAACACTATAAGATGCCAGAATTTGTCAATTTAGATAATAACAGAATAAAGCAGTGCAGGGGAATAGAATAGAATAGAACAGAATAGAACATGACAGCAAAATAACAGGAGAACACTATAAGATGCCAGAATTTGTCAATATAGAAAATAACAGAATAAAGCAGTTAAGGGGAATAGAATAGAATAGAATAGAATAGAACAGAACAGAACATGACAGCAAAATAACAGGAGAACACTATAAGATGCCAGAATTTGTCAATATAGAAAATAACAGAATAAAGCAGTTAAGGGGAATAGAATAGAATAGAATAGAATAGAATAGAATAGAATAGAATAGAATAGAACAGAACATGACAGCAAAATAACAGGAGAAAACTATAAGATACCAGAATTTGTCAATATAGAAAATAACAGAATAAAGCAGTTAAGGGGAATAGAATAGAATAGAATAGAATAGAATAGAATAGAATAGAATAGAATAGAACAGAACATGACAGCAAAATAACAGGAGAAAACTATAAGATACCAGAATTTGTCAATATAGAAAATAACAGAATAAAGCAGTTAAGGGGAATAGAATAGAATAGAATAGAATAGAATAGAATAGAATAGAATAGAATAGAACAGAACATGACAGCAAAATAACAGGAGAACACTATAAGATGCCAGAATTTCTCAATTTAGAAAATAACAGAATAAAGCAGTGCAGGGGAATAGAATAGAATAGAATAGAATAGAATAGAATAGAATAGAATAGAATAGAATAGAATAGAACAGAACATGACAGCAAAATAACAGGAGAACACTATAAGATGCCAGAATTTCTCAATTTAGAAAATAACAGAATAAAGCAGTGCAGGGGAATAGAATGGAATAGAATAGAATAGAATAGAATAGAATAGAATAGAATAGAATAGAATGCAGACAGATGATCATAAGCATGATCGTGCATACTGACAGGACTGAAAAACTGATCCTATCTGGACCGAACATAATCGGAGTCTCCAATTTCACGTACGACTTCGAAAGTATGCAACATCTTTCAGAGCCTCCGCGTCGGTGAATGAAGAGGCTGAATCCCTAACGCCACACTGTAAAGATCCTTTGACCATGAAACAAACACGCTAAATGTTTCGCTAAGTTCCCCTAATGAAAACCCATCGGGAAACTCCGCTCTTACCGTGTATGACTGACGCAAACCCCGAGTTCGTGGCTGGAGCTCGACACGGTACAGGAGTAACTGGTGGTTTGAGGAGCCGAGGTTTATCAAGCAAACCTGAGGCGCAAGAAGGAGGCGCCTTCAGACATCGAGCGCTCCAGACGCTCGCGCGGGGTGTTTCTGCTGACATTGGCTTCTCTTGCTTTTGGGGTTCCAGACACGCATGTGTTATAAATAGTAACAGGCACTGAAAAGCGTTCCAATTATACTGCCTTCAAAAAAAAATTAATAAATAAAAAAACCTCAATTAAGCTGTTTTAAGCACAATGCTCTGTCATCAGAAACAGTGTTCGTGTTTTACCCCAGTAAGGACACTTTTTTTTTTATTCGTAAAATTCTGTAAAACAAATATTTTGCATATTAATGTTTCATGCCTGGGACCTCTGATTTCATGTTGGACATTTTGGGACAGTCCACTCATTGTTTTTGATTTATTGATTTACTTATTTATTTTATTATTTATGCTGCGAGTTACTGAAACGTTTTGATCAACGTTTTGAACGTACAAATTGGGTGGACTATACCTTTAAAAGATCTCTTATGGCAGAAAGGTCAAAATGGATAATAATTTCTATTATTGCTTGGAATACTGCTATCCAAATGTTTCAGTTATGTTATTATAAAAATATATAAATCAATCATGTCCAAAAAACGACATACAGTTTTGTTGTTTTGGATGTCAATAAATATTTGAATTGAATTAAATATGTTGAAAAGGATATATATGTAAGAGTTATGTAACAGATGTCAATAATGGGTTCAGTGAACTGTACACTTTAAAAGCACTGTGTGCAAACATAATTTATTTTTTTTAATGGTTCACTTAAACGGTTGATTTTATGACAGCTAGTCATTTATACCAAGAATAATGGATGACTTCGTAACTGGCGAGGTTTTGCATTTTTCACAACTCAACACTTAAAAAATTAATTTCACAACAAGCTCAATACTTCGCTCCTCGTGTACTGCAGCGTATTATGTGTCTTCATTCTGGTAAGATGTTAAAAGTCCTATAAAGAACTACATTAAAACACAATTATTCTTGAGACTTCAAAGAAATGTAATGCAGATTCCCATTAGAGGCACGCTCCCATTAGAGCAGTGTCATTAAACACACACTGTGTTTTCTGGAACAATCCATATAGTGCCTCTTCTTGTTCAAATGTTTAATCTGTTCTACAGGTTTTATCTGGGCCGACCTGGAGCTTCCTGGTGCTCTTGTAATTGACATTTCCAAGCGATGTTGTTTTTCCATTCACAGATCACTACTAAGTAGTCGGACTGCTCTCGGCACCTAATTTTACATCTTTATATTTCAGATTTTAGACACAAATGTGAGAGATAGTTGCTTTGAAGGAGTGTGGATTCATCACTTGAAGCTATTACATGGTTGTTCCTCTTGGTCATGGGACAAAGGTTTGTTTTGCCAAGGAGAACATCAACATACGGTTGAAGAAAGATAGTCCTAACCCCCACTTGTGCTATCCAATCCAAGGGAATGATGGCGGATGAGAATGTTCAAGGCTCTGTAACCTCTTACATTCTGATTGTATAACAGGAACATTGTTTTAGGACCAAAATGAGACAGTTCTGGTGTCTGGCAATTTCATTTTGTGTGCAAAAAGTCCAAAGCCACTTATCTGTTGGTCAGCATGGCGAATTCACACGACCAACTTGAACATGAGAATAAATGCGAATTACTACCAACACTGTTAAAAAATTACTGTAAATTTTACAGTATAATACTGGCAGCAGGGTTGCCAGCCAGTTACTGTAAAATTTACAGTAGTGTTCCTGATATAAACTCACAATATTGAGAAAAGTCAGAATTATGAGATATAAACTCGCAATATTGAGAAAAGTCAGAATTATGAGATATAAACTCACATACTAAATTCACAATTGCAAGAAATAAAGTCAGTATTGCAAGTTTATATCTCCCAATTCTGACTTTATAACTTGCAATTGTGAGTTTAAATCTCGCAATTCTGAGAAAAAGAAGTCAGAATTGCAAATGCAAACTCACAATTGTGAGGGAAAAAACTAATTGTGAGAAAAAGATGAAGTGACGAGTGAATTATAAAATGACTCACAAAACATGAAAACAGTCGAAAACATGAAACTTAACTCGGCTTTTTCAGACAATCAGAGTCAGAGAATCACCAATCGCTGTTTAAATGACATTAAAATTCAAAGGAATCACTTTGGTAATCTAAAACACTTTTCAGATGGAACTGTAATCTGATTACCACCCATTTAAAATGTAACTAATGAAATACAGTGACTCAAATTTTGTATTTTAAATACGTAACTAAGTTACTTGTATTTCGTTACTCCACAACCCTGCATAAAATGCAAAACACACAAAGGCTTGGCTTAAAACATGGCACTCAGTAACAGGGCAAACACGAGGGCAAGGACTAATCACAAATAAGGAACACCTGTGCACAATCAAACCAATAAACAACACGTGAGACCAGGGAAACACATGACATGATCACATGAGGACAGGGAGCACATCGAAACAAATAGCACCATAACACCAAAACAAGACATGACACTTCTTTTGATGTTTCATTCAAATAATTTAGCAAAAATCTAACCTTTCATTGAAGTAAAAGAATTGAAAATGCAGGGAAAATCACAAAAATGTTTTCTCCAAAACACATTCGGCACAAATATTGGCCCCCTAGAAGTTTTTATAAGTAAAATATCTCTGAAGTATATTCCCATTCATTTTTACATTTTCAGCACACCAGGGAGCATGAAAATTGTCCAGCGGTGGCTTCTTGTTCCACAGGAGTATAAAAATGTGGAAACACAAAGGCAAAATTCCCTTAATCATCCATCACAAGGAGTAAAACCCAAAGGATATAGTTCTGATGTGCAGCAAATGATTGTTGAGCTTCACAAAATAGAAAGTGGCTGTAAGAAAATAGTTAAAGCATTGAAAATTCCCTCCATCAGGACAATAATTAAGAAGTTCCAATCAGCTAAAGATCACCAAAGACTCTCTAAGGATCACAGATGGAAAATTGCAGAGATGAGTTGAGTCTTGGGGTCACAAAGACTAAAAAACAAATGATCAAACAGCACCTACATCACATGTTGTTTGGGAGGGTTTCAAGAAAAATCCTCTTTGCTCATCCAAAAACAAACAGACATGACTGAACTTCAAAAGAGACTGGCTTCTATGATCAGATGAAACTAAAAAGAAGTAGTTTTTTGGCAGCCAACCCTCCAGATGCATGTCCACAGTTAAATATACTGCTGGATCTTTAATGCTGTGGGCCTATTTTTGCGCCGGAGCTCTTGTTCAGATATAGTATCATGGATTCTATCAAATACCAGCAGATAAAAGATGAAAACCTGACAGCCTCTGCAAGAAACCTTATAATGGGCTGTGGTTGGATCTTCCAACAGGACAATGATTCAAAATCAACACAAAAAATGGCTTACTGAGCACAAAATGAAGCTTCTCCCAGTTCCCTGACACCAAACTGTAGAAACTGAGTGGAGTGAACTGAAGATGAGAAGCACCAACATGGAGCTGGGAATCTGAAGGATCTGGAGAGATCCTGTATGGAGGAATGGTCTCTGATCTCTTGTCAGGTGGTCTCCAAACTCATCAGGCATTGTAGAAGAAGGCTCAGAGCTGTTAACTGGACTGTTTAGAGCACTCTTTTTTTTCTAGACAAAGGCATATAAATCTACATGTCGTCAGGATATCAGTGGAATGAGGCATTGTGTTTCCTAAAAATAGAACCCAGAGGAAGAAGATAGAGAGAGAAGAGGACAGGAGCTAAGACAGAACCCTGAGGCACACCGCAGGATAAATTTCGGAAGGAAGAAGAGACACTGTAGAAAACGAATGGAGTGAACTGAAGATGAGAAACACCAACATGGAGCTGGGAATGTGAAGGATCTGGAGAGATCCTGTATGGAGGAATGGTCTCTGATCTCTTGTCAGGTGGTCTCCAAACTCATCAGGCATTGTAGAAGAAGGCTCAGAGCTGTTAATTGGACTGTTTAGAGCACTCTTTTTTTCTAGACAAAGGCATATAAATCTGCATGTCGTCAGGATAACAGTGGAATGAGGCATTGTGTTTCCTAAAAATAGAAGAAGATAGAGAGAGAAGAGGACAGGAGCTAAGACAGAACCCTGAGGCACACCGCAGGATAAATTTCGGAAGGAAGAAGAGACACTGTAGAAAATGAATGGAGTGAACTGAAGATGAGAAGCACCAACATGGAGCTGGGAATGTGAAGGATCTGGAGAGATCCTGTATGGAGGAATGGTCTCTGATCTCTTGTCAGGTTGTCTCCAAACTCATCAGGCAATGTAGAAGAAGGCTCAGAACTTGGCAAAAGGAAGTTGAAAAAATAATTGAATAAAAGGGAGCCAATAATTGTGTCCAAAGTGTTTTGGAGAAAAACATTTCATGTCGAGATTTTCCCTAGATTTTTGCAATGAAATGTTATTAAATGTTAATGTTATTAGTAGACTGCATGTCTGGCCATTTTCCATTCCACTGCGCTACTGTTCCAACATTTTTGTATGTAAACACATGCTAGAAGGACATATTTGACACAGCGTTCAAAAAACGCGACACTCAAGTTAAAGTCAGTTCAACTTTTAAAACATGCGTCTCAAGACCTTGTATTTTTTCCCCATACCACTGACTGCATCTCTGTGTGAACTGGCCCTTAGACTTGGAAAAGAAAAAAAGAATTAAAAGTAGCATTCTGCTCTTGGAGAGAGTTCTGAGATAAACTGCAGCAGAACTCAGTGCATTAAATCATTAACTAGATTAATGATTGATCAATCAACAAATTAAATTCAAGCGTACTGCCAAAAATTACTAAACCGCCACTTCAAAAGCTCGGTTACCCCTTGATTTTAACTGGGTTTTGGGTATTTGAAGGAGGAGTTTTGTTTCAGATCTCAGACTTCTAGTGGGAGAATATAAATGGAGTAGGTCAGACGGATTTACACCAGTAATAAAATTCTATACTCAATTCTGAAATCTTATCGGGAGCCAATGAAGGGATCTCAAAAGGGGGGTAGCATGATCAAATTCCCTTCAGGAATCTCGCCGCAACATTTTAAACAACCCGTAAGTGTGCCGCTTGGGACTTTGATATACCAAAATAAAGGGAATTGCAATAGTCCAGGTGCGAGGTAATAAAAGCATGGATAGCAGTCTCCAAAAAACGTTTGGGGAGACAAGATTTGATTTTCCATAGAGAGTGAAGATAGAAAAAACTAAATCCAACGGCCCCGCGCTAATTTGCTTATCAAATTTAAGGGAACTGTCTAACATCACACCTAAATTTGTGGAGAGATAAATTGATCTAGAGATCCAAGGTCAACATCATGTCTAGGTCTGGTTTCTAAGGGGTCAAAAACAATAACTTCTGTTTTGTCTGAGTTCAAAAATAGGAAATTCTTGGCAAGCCAAGCTTTTACCTCCTCAAGACATGCTGTCAAACTGTTTAAAGCACTCTTATTTTTTTCTAAACAAAGGCATATAAATCTGCAAGTCGTCAGCATAACAGTGGAATGAGGCATTGTGTTTCCTAAAAATAGAAGAAGATAGAAAGAGAAGAGGACAGGAGCTAAGACAGAACCCTGAGGCACACCGGAGGATAAATTTCGGAAGGAAGAAGAGAAACGTTCCATTTTCACAGAGAAGTGTCTATTTATTAAAAAAGATCTGAACGAGCTTAAAACCGCACCCCCTAGACCAACACAGCTGAGAAACGAGAATCGTATAGTTGAAAACATCAAAAGCAGAAGACAGGTCCAACATTACTAAAATGATAGAATCTCCCGAGTCTGTAGCCACGTAAATATCATTGAGAACTCTTATGAGCGGTTCCACAGATGAATTTATTATATAAAATGACTCTGTCCTGTCTCGCCTGCACTCGAGACGGTGACGTGAGCTCCACAGTCTTCACTCCAATTGGTAGTTGCCTGGGAAATTAGTTGCTCATTTGCATAAAGTTAAACCTTTCTGAACTTTGCCACGTGACTCGCATCGCTTGACATGCCAACATTCTGTCGCCAACGCTCACTGTCGCCGGAAGTCGCCATGCAGCCCATTATCGAAAATGAATTAGATCATGTCGATCATGTGAAATCTACAGGGGGGGAAGTCTTTTGCCCTCACTTGAAATTCCCAACCGCGTAGATTCCTGTTGACATGATGGATTTTGCCTCCGAAAATTCGCTGAACAACTGTAAACGTGACTGCAGCAGTAATCCAAAGCAAATCGAAAGTTCCTACCATAGTCTTCAATGGTATATTCACCATCTATTCATTCTGGGGAAACTGGCAGTCAGGGAGTTGTGAATAACCATGTGTCAGTGTGAAATGATATTAGATTTTGAAGTGCCATTATATTGCAAATTTGACTGCTTAGTGAAGGACTAACTGTATTCTTGACAGCTCGTCATTAAGAAGGTGAACAATTATGAACTATTTGCATAACCTTGAACCGTGGCACATTTGTCAAAAATAGGTCTTTTAAACTACTCCACATCATAAACATATCTACTCAGTCATTTGTCGCTTCCTAAATTGGGCACTGTGTAGGAAATGAGGCATGTGACCGTTCATCGTAATATATATAATTCAGCCACTATATTGCTAAAATGTGATTTTTCATATCAGCTGAAAAATATAACTTGGCTTCTCCCCAGCACAGTTAATTCACAAATGAAGGCCATTGGTCTGCCTCTGACAAACCCTTTTTTCTATGTTAAGAAAATTACCAGAAAACTCGGTGCCAGTAAAAATAAAATGACAAGCAACACCTCAGAAAAATAGCATTCCGCACAACAACAACACCCGTGCTACACCTATCGAGCAACAGTTTTTACACAGACAGGCAATTTATTCACAAATTTATTCATAAAAGGATCCCGGAGGACAAAGTGTATAAATTGCCACTGAGTTTTTAGTTACATGTCAAGCTTAAAATGGGAGTTGTATTGGACTACTGGAAGAGTTATTTCACCTTAATCACGAGCTTCGATTCAATCTGCCCGTTCTGCACATAATCAGAAAGAGCGAAATGAGAAGAACAGAGTGTGAGAATGTGTTTCGCAGTATGCGTGTCAATGTGTGAACGAGGGCAAGTGTGTGTCAGAGAGGTTTCCTGAAGGTGAGAGATGTGATAGTCTGGTGGAGGATGGATGAGATCTCAGCTGAACGCAAGAGGTGTGTGTGTGTGTGTGTGTGTGTGCTGAGAACAGTCATGTCTGCAATATTGTTGTTTTGATAACTGAAGTCATGGTTCATAAAAGGGTAATAAATGTATTCTTTCTATGATACAAACAACGTCTTAATGTTTCGACGCTATATTTTTTAAATCTATTTGCATTCATTTACTTAAAAATTATGTAAATCATTCAATGAAGAGCCAAGTAATATTTTCAGATAACCATCTGGACTCAAAGCAAAATAAATATAAAGTATAAATGAAAAAAGTCACATAGTGAGATGTACATCAGCAGATATGAAGTCGCAGAAAAAACGGTGCGATTACAAAAAATAAAGCTGTAATAGTGATATATAAAATCATATTGTGAGATACAATGTGAAAATTACCAAGTTGCGACTGTGAGATAAGAAGTCGCATTTACTGTAAATAAAGTTGCAAAAGCAAAATAGGAAGTCACAATTTTGATACATAAAGTTACATGAAAGTTGCAATAAAGTCAAACATTTCTTTTGTATTGCATTTTTCACAATACATATTTGTGTCTTAGAGTCTTTCTGTGTGTCTATAATGTCTTTATGCTCAAACCTAATGCTTTTGCACTCAAAAATGAATTCAAGCTTGTTTTCAATTGTGTTCAAGAGGACCAAATGGTTGGAGAAGTCTGGCATACGTCACCAGAAAAAATAAAGCGACATATAATCATATTCTGAGACATTACACCACAGTCAGAGATATATAGTCATAAATGTGAGCTACCAAGTTGCAATTTTGAGGTATGCAGAGGCAATCCCAAGAAATGAAGTGATATATAAAGCCATAATTACCTTATTTACTTTTGATGGAAACAGGTTTGCACAAATAAAGTGCAGTGAAATGTAAATTTGTGAACACTAAATGTGCTTGAATACATCAGAAAGTGTTGCAGCACATATAGACATTTAAACATGTCAAATAGGCGCTTAATCAAGATTTGACCATGTCAATGAAAGTCAATGAAAGACTTGACAGCTGCTGTTCAATAAGGCAACGGTATCTTTGACACACATATGGCTGATGGACTTCAAACAAGATGGGAATTAGTGACAATTAACTTGCTTTTGCTACATTTAAGCATCACCTTAGTCATGACCTCATTTCCATTCACAAAGTCTCCCAGTATCACAGATAGACCCCCATGGAGAACGTGATTTCATCAAGTACATGTTCCTGGATCACAATTCCAATCAACCAATCACTTTACAGTTTATGTCAAGTTTAGGCTTAAAAGGCCGCTGAAAAGTGGCATGGAGTCGATCAGTCTGTGGCACTGCTCAGGTGTCATGAGAGCCCAGGTTGCTCTGATAGTGGCCTTCAGCTCCTCTGCATTGTTGGGTCTGGCATATTGCATCTTCCTCTTCACAATACCCCATGGATTTTCAATGGGGTTAAGGTCAGGCGAGTATGCTGACCAATTAAGAACAGGGATACTGTGGTTCTTAAACCAGGTACTGGTTGCTTTGGGAATGTGTGCAGGTGCCAAGTCCTGTTGGAAAATACATCTGCATCTCCATAAAGTTGGTCAGCAGCAGGAAGCATGAAGTGCTCTAAAACTTCCTGGTAAACGGCTGCGTTGACCCTGGACCTCAGAAAACACAGTGGACCAACACCAGCAGATGACAAGGCACCCCAAACCATCACTGACTGTGGAAACTTTACACTGGACCTCACGCAACGTGGATTGTGTGCCTCTCCTCTCTTCCTCCAGACTCTAGGAACCTGATTTCCAAAAGAAATGCAAAATTTACTTTCATCAGAGAACTTAACTTTGGAGCACTCAGCAGCAGTCCAGTCCTTTTTGTCTTTAGCCCAGGCGAGACACTTCTGACGCTGTCTGTTTTTCAAGAGTGGCTTGACACAAGGAATGCGACTGAAACCCATGTCTTAGATACATCTGTGCGTAGTGGCTCTTGAAGCACTGACTCCAGCTGCAGTCCACTCTTTGTGAATCTCCCCCACATTTTTGAATGGGTTTTGTTTCACAATCCTCTCCAGGGTACGGTTATCCCTATTGCTTGTACACTTTTTTTCTACCACATATTTTCCTTCCCTTCGCCTCTCCATTAATGTGCTTGGACACAGAGCTCTGTGAACAGCCAGCCTCTTTTGCAATGACCTTTTGTATCTTGCCCTCCTTGTGCACGGTGTCAATGGTCGTCTTTTGGACAACTGTCTAATCGGCAGTGATTGTGTCGCCTACAGAAATAGACTGAGAGACCATTTAAAGGCCTTTGCGGGTGTTTTGAGTTAATTTTCTGATTAGAGTGTGGCACCAGGTGTCTTCAATATTGAACCTTTTATACAATATTCTAATTTTCTGACATACTGAATTTGGGATTTTCCTCAGTAGTCAGTTATAGCCATCAATATATCAGTCTGTGTGTAATGAATGAATATAATATACAAGTTTCACTTTTTGAATCGAATTAGTGAAATAAATCAACTTTTTTGATGATATTCTAATTATATGACCAGCACCTGTATACTGAAACAAGCACCGTCCTTCAGATGAGAGGTTAAACTGAGATCCTGACTCTCCGTGGACATTAAAAATCCCATGGCAGAGTAGGGGTGTAATCCTAGACAAATTCCTTCCGTTGGCCCATATCAACCATGGCCTCCTATTAATCCCCATTGATATGATTGTAAAGTACTTTGGGCGTACAGTAGTACATATTATATAAAAGCCTCATTCATTTATTCATTTCATTTCCCCCTGATTTTAAGTTCTAGGTAGGGTTAGGTTTAGGGTAGAGATAGGGTTACAGGAATGTTCTTCCAGGATCAACTTACTTGGCAAAATCACAGTGACCGTACACGTTTTCAAAAGCACTAATTCACATCTACGATGTTTAGCCCTGCAGCCCCATTCACAAACACAGATACACATTTCTTAAAAACATGATATTCCCCTTTGGGCAATGAACTCTGTGTGGGATATTTTTTATAATAATGAATGTTTCCAGATTCACCTATGAGAGGGAGTGGGTTGTTTCAAAAATGTGTGTGTGTACTTATGTATCCTTCACATTTATCCAGTCATTTGTGAATTTATCACAAAATCTTGACAACGATAACCTCTCTACAGCTTTTGCTATTCATAGGCTTTAGTCACGTGACTGCCGCAGAAACCTGGAGGGCAAAACATCCACAGAACAGGCCTTTTTAGAAACAAAAATATAGTTTTGAGCACTTGTGATCAATATCCAGCACCTGCTGCAGTATTTCAGTCACTAAAAACTGCAGGATGTTCAAAACGCTTAACACTTAAAGTACCTTAATGTACTAAAACATTGATATTAAGAGATCAAATTCAGTATACTGCTTATTGATGCGCTTTTTATTCAGGCAAGCGAGCAGATGAGCCCATAACATGAACGCATTGTGCTAAATGATTCTTTATAATGGTTTTCTTTGGAAAAGCGCTTAATGAGAAATTGCTCAATGCTTTTATATTCAGGGTTCATTTGCTTGCCTGTACATAGTATGCATTTCTAATAAGGTGTAGTAGGCTACTAAGTACAACCCTGGTGAAAAAGACTGATGGTCAATGGAAGAAACTTACCGTTACTAACTCACCATCATGCCATTCCAAATCCAAATGACTTTCATCTGATGGACACAAAAGGAGATCATTTCATGAATATCCAGTTGGGTGAATTCAATTCAAAATGTCTGTACACACAACTTACTCTAAAATTAAATAAAGCACCCAAGCGTGTCGGCAACACGTTGAGTATGCTCAAGCTCGGATCAGTTTTGGTAACCCAATATTTATATTACAATCCAGTCAAATAGGTTGTTCCCGCTCTTGCATGTAAAATTAAGCTGGATAAGACAAACAATTTGAACAAATGTCATCAACCATGAGAAACAATCTCTTTAAAATCTATTTTCTTTTTGTAATGATAAACTGAATAATTAAAAACTGAAAGAAAGGCGTTGCGATATGTGTCTCAATTCTCTGTATCTTGATTCTGTCGAATCAATCCCATCAGTCCAAGAACAGCTCATTGCAGTGGGAATTAGAATGTCACATTAGGTCAAAAACTAGAAGAAGAAGAGGTATGTGAGAGAAAGATCAATACAGCCAAAATGAAAAGCTCAAGAAATCATTTGACACTTTTGCACCCCCCCCCCACCAGTTTTGGAGGAAGCTGGTAATCTATACAGAGCATTATTCCAGACATATAAAAGTAGAAGAATTGCACCCTTCAGTACACAAGCGGAATGTCATGCTACATGTACTTTCAAATTACGTTGTTATTGTACTCGTAACAATGTCTTCTTCATATCTACTTCTTCAATCTACTTCATATATGCTGCAGCTCAAAAACCTTGAGGATCTCAGCATTCAGACTGTCAACCCGTTCTCGATTTAATTTTGACAAGAGCAAGTTGGCTGGTTTCAAAGACTTCAGGTCACGACGTTTCAAGATATCACACATATCTGAAGGGTTTATTAAGATTTGTCACTGTGCCCTAGTGGAAGAATTTTGGGGTGATAAAATAAGCGAGTGTAGCAACTACCTCTCAAACCATGATTTCAGACACATTAATGAGATGTACATCACACTTTACAAGAATGATTTGTCAGTTTGACATTGATGGCGCTGACTGCCATAAATTAACACACTAGCTCTGTGCCAAATCCAAGTGAGCTTTATTGCAAAATTGCAACCTAAAAACCTCATGCTCTACAAAGGCAGGAACAATCAATCAATCTATCAATCAATCAATCTATCATTCTATCAATCTATCTATCAATCAATCAATCAATCAATCAATCTATCTATCTATCTATCAATCAATCAATCAATCTATCAATCTATCAATCAATCAATCAATCAATCAATCAATCAATCAATCAATCTATCTATCTATCTATATATCTATGCACTGAATTTGATCATTTTTGCAATTAAATGAAAATGCATTATAATTTATATGAAATGCAATGTGATTTCTATTGAAATGTCATAAATATATATGTACAGTAAATATACATTGGCAACTATGAAGTCACAATTTAGTACATTTAAAATATATTAACATACACTATAGTTAAAAGAACGTCAACACAATAAAAAATTCTAAACCAAATGATTTTATAGATATTTTAAGGTAAAACTTAATTTGATCTAATTACTAAGTGCAATTTTTTAAAAATGTACTTAAGTATTTTTAGAAAGATATTCATGAAAGCACACTTAAGTGGTCTATTTCAGTAATATTTTATTATATGCAAGAAGTTTTTTTAAGTTATGCTTTTAAGATTAGCTATACTTTCTTCACGACAAGTGCACATTCAATTCAGTTAAGCGCATTTTTTCACAAGGGTGAGCTTGATAAAATGCATTCTAGGATTGAATGCTGTTTAAGATCGTGGGGGGGGAAAGCTGGTAGTGGACACTGGACATTTGAAATGATGAGTGTTAAGTGCTTCGATGACAATCTTAAAATATCATAGAATTTGCAAAATCCATTACTTTACGAGCAACAGTGTGTCCCTCTAAAATTTAGCGTCATTATATGTCGTTGTTTTCCATCTTCCTGCCTCCAAAGGCAGGTACAAAAATCTCTGTCATCCAGTTACTGTGGTACAGACACATAATGAGGTGCGGGTCATTGGCGAGAGGGTCATGATATGAATAGCCCCCTTTTCAGTATTTACTGAAACTACATAATGAAGTTGTTGCTCACCGACAAAAGAGATGAGCCAGTGAGATAATTACAAGTCTAGATATGACTCCTACCTATAGCCCAGCCAATGAACCTCTATGATTAGCTTTTGTATTGAGTTAACCAGCTTGGCTCACACTTGAAGCCTAGCAACCATTATGTTAAAATAAAAAGTTGCCTACATGCTTCAAAAGTAATAGTTTGCATGAACATCTCTTTTAGCCTACTATTAAATTTCATTGTCTAATTCATCCTACATCATCTGTGCTATGAATATTACCGAATCATGAAGCTTGTTCAGGAGATATGGGCAATTAATATTCCGAATGATTGGCCAACGAAACCCAATTTTCGAGCAACAAAAATAATTTGAAACAACGTCAAAGCAGAATCTACCATCACGTCTCAAGAAACATGAAGTGATTTGTTCCTGAAAGTGTTATTGGACAAATCATTTGAGTGAAGGATTCAAATGACACTCAAAGAATTTGCATACTGAGATAATGAGGAAAACCGAGGGCTTAAATACACAAGGTGAGATCATTAACTAAACAAGGAACAGGTGTGAACTAATCAGGACCTAATGAATGAACTCAGGCAAAACAAATCTTGAGAGGTATAAGACTCCTCAATAGACAACAATTAAACCACGACTTTCAAGGTCCAAAAAGGTACGCGAGTGCAGTGGTTCGAGCTTAATTTTATGAAGCGATGCGAATACATTTTGTGCGCCAAAACAAAACAAAAATAACGACTTCTCTTCTCTGTCATTATCCTGACGCACAGTGAAGCTTCCATGTTTACGTCTGAACGGCGGCTCCGTATTGGCCAAAGCTGATCACGTGATCGGCACTAAGCATTCGTGAGAGACTGGACGTAAACGACGTACGAGAATGACACAGAAGAGAAGATATTGTTGAATGAAGTCGTTATGTTTTGTTTTTTTTTTCGTTTTTGTGCAAAAGCAACACTGCAGTTTTAAGGATGTCTTTAGTACCTTTCTGGAACTTGAAAGTGTTGATTATATTGTTGTCTGTTGAGGAGTCATAAACATCTCGGATTTCATCAAAAATATCATTTTTTTAAGATGAACGAAAGCAATGACAGAAATTTATTTTTTGAATCATTTTTTCACCAAAATTTGGCATGTTTCATTGCGTTGTGTATTTAAAAATCTTTATTTGATGTCAATTTTATGTCACTACTGTATGTCCAGAGTATACGTTGTAATTATAAAGCAATTATTCATTGCAAAAGCGTCAGATATTTAGATAGATAACAGATATTTTACTTTTAAAAGTAGCATTCCTCCGTCACTGCCACAGAAAATGTGCAGTGCAGTCAGGCAAAAGTTTAGCAGCTTTTATGTTCAAAGGCCAAGTTTTTCAAATAAATGCAACGCTCAAATATAATATCTTTAAAAAGGAATTTGAACAACATTCTGAAAGGATGGCGTCTCTGAAAATAATTGAAGATGTGGTCTTTGAGCAGAGAGAGATTCCTGCGAGTACAGATAATCCCAAACCTGGTAGCTAAGACCAGTCCTGTTGAAATATTTCAAATGAAGGTTGAGATAATAAAAGCATGCAGAGAATCTCACACAGGTTCACAGTTATCGTTAGATATGCAAAGGAGACTCCTCATGCATAACACTCTTTTCTGTGTAGCGCAGAGAGCAGTGTAAATCAAAGCAAACTCTGGCTCACAACCCGCACAGACCTCGGTGTGAGGCCCGGGACGCCCATCATTCGCTCTGCCCTCTGGGGAACTGTAAATCAGGCGCTAATGTGATGTACAATGTCAGTTTCCACAGAATGTATTCTTTTCTCCTAACAAGCTCAACTGGGAAGCATTCCACTTCTTTTCTTTACCTCATTGTTCTTATATTCTCATTTGACCTTCATAAAAGACATCCTTCTGTTCTTTGTTCGTAAAGCGTTGTTTGTAGCTGCTTGACTGGAACAGGTAGACTTACTTTGGAGGAGGAATCAGAATGACATATTAAGGGTGGAATTTTATGCAAAAAAAATGACACTTGAATCAACTCAAATTACAATTTACTCAAATTTATCTAACAAAAAATATTGATAGGAAGTAAGCGAAATTATTCATTGCCAAGACCATATGCCATACCTAATCAATATATTTGCTTTAGACACAAGCCAAAATGTTACTTGATGTAAGTATATTTTAGAATTATTTACAAATAAATTTCTCCATAAACAAAAGCTAAGTTAGCTAAAATATGAAAGTAGAGTGTTGTGCTCAAGCAAAAATACAATTTAAAATCAAAGTTTTCTGGTATGATTTTCGATTAGACCAATATAAAATCCCTGCAAGGTAATTCACACTTTCAATGCCCAGAAAGATACTAAAACATATTTAAAACAGGGCATGTGACTAGTGATTCAACCTTAATATTATAAAGTGATACTTTTTATACGCCAAAAACAAAATAACTTTATTCAACAATATCTAGTGATGGCTGATTTCAAAACACTGATTCACTGAAGCATTACGAATCTTTTGTTTCGAATCAGTGGTTTCAGCCGCGCGGTGTCAGCTGCGCGCTACACCGGTCTCGTATCTCTCACGGAGGAGCTCCGGAAGCATAAAAGAGGATCTTTAGATCTTCTGTCCAATCAAATGCTCTCTAGAATCTAAGTGTCCCGCCCCCTACATTATAAACAGACACTGAAGCTGAAATCGGTCACTTGTTCACACATTTACTAGTTTCGACATGGTGAATTGGGGATAGGGAACGATTCAGACAGTGTAAATATGCTTTCCATGAGTGCATTTCACATTAGTGTCACACAAACCGCAGTGCACATACTCTACTCCGGTCCAGAGACACGATAGCACAGAGCAGATCACATCTGTGAGTCGGTGCAGACCATAAAACATTTCGGACCCATTTGAATTCTGCACAGAATGCTGTATTTCAAGGCGATACGGAAATTAGAATGAGAAACGGTTCGAGATTGGAAGGAAACAGCTCGGGTTTTACTGTTGTTCTAAAAACGCGGCTCTCAAATCAAAAGAAGAAAAAAAAAACGTGTCACGTTTTTACAATGCCATGTCATGCACGAGATGCAATACGCGAGCTCAACTGTCAAACACATCTGTAAACGAGTTTACTTTGAACAAAATGCAAAAGTGACGCAGTGGAATGGAAAAACCAGGTCCTGTAAGGCATGACTTCTTTGATTTGATTGGCTGTCTCAATCATTTTGACATACAGCCTAAATCTGTAACTTTTAAATTTTTTTCATCCTAACAACAATAAAGTGATGCAGCTGAAGCAGAAGAATATCAAAGATTGTGGGGTCTAATTTTACAATTTCTAATTATTGGGGAGGACTTGTCCCCCTCAGTGTCTATGGTGGTTTTGGCCCTGAATTATTAGGACATAATTTGAGACTTTTTTTGACATACTGCGAAGTCATGCGTCTTCTCGGAAGATTGTCATTTTGATTGGCATAGTGTAGAGTTAATATAATTGCCATCACTGTTGGTTTTCTACCTGGAAGTAAGTGAAATGTCTGCAATTTAAATAATGGTCTTTTCCCAAATCCGTCAGCTAAAGTTCCACTGAACACCCTAAACCAGACTAGAATGGTTTTTGTCACAGTGGTCACTGTAATAGCCCAGGCAAGTGATTATGAGCTCACTTACGCAGTCAGGATGAGCGGTCAGGAGAGAGGTGACTCCTCACATCAGCTGGGCTGGACGTCATTCACATCTGTTTTTGTTTTGTGTGTGTTTTTTGTTTGTTTATAACTGTGCTCAACAGAATACAGAACATTCTGGAAGTCCCCTAATAACTTGAGGAGACGACAGCACACATCAGTTCCCAGAGAGCCTGAATCACTGCAGGAAATAAAGGCCGTGGCACATTCAAGCATGATGGACTCTCTCTGTCTCATCAGAGTGACAAATGGAGCCAAAAATGACTAATCATTCCAAAGAGAATTGCATTTAAAAAAAAATTACAAAAAAAAGCTGTTTTATAAGACATGAGAAAATATGTGGTTGAGGATCGTTTGTTCACTTTTATTTTCTTTGTCATTTTTGTTCATTAGCTTTTGAACTGCTTAGATAAAATGTTTTGAAGTACATGAAACATTTTAAATGCATGTAGGGATTAAGAAGCAAAAAGGAATGTTATATTAACATTACAACATATTATTACACGGCTCTGTGGAATACTTCATTCTGATTGGTCAATCGCGCCACCCAGCGGTATGTTATTCCCCGATAACAAGATAACACGGGCTCATCCGGGTTACTGAAATCTGCAGAGCTGTACGCCTGCCAAGAACGTTTTTTCTTTATCGAAGTTTTGCATTTGGTGAGCTAATAAAATATTAAAGCTCAGTGAAATCAATATTTTGTGTACAGTTTTTTAGTTTTTAAAGTCAGAATTGTGAGAAATAAAGTCACAATTGTAAGTTATAAAGTCAGTATTACGAGATATACAGTCAGAATTGCGAGAAATAAAGTCAGAATTGCGAGATATAAAGTCAGAATTTCGAGATATAAAGTCAGAATTGTGAGATATAAAGTCAGAATTGCGAGAAATAAAGTCAGAATTGTGAGAAATAAAGTCAGAATTGAGATATAAAGTCAGAATTGAGATATAAAGTCAGAATTGCGAGATATAAAGTCAGAATTGTGAGATATAAAGTCAGAATTGAGATATAAAGTCAGAATTGAGATATAAAGTCAGAATTGCGAGATATAAAGTCCGAATTGCGAGATATAAAGTCCGAATTGCGAGATATAAAGTCAGAATTGCGAGATATAAAGTCAGAATTGCGAGATATAAAGTCAGAATTGCGAGATATAAAGTCAGAATTGCGAGATATAAAGTCAGAATTGCGAGTTATAAAGTCAGAATTGTGAGAAATAAAGTCAGAATTGCGAGTTATAAAGTCAGAATTGCGAGTTATAAAGTCAGAATTGTGAGATATAAAGTCAGAATTGCGAGATATAAAGTCAGAATTGCGCGATATAAAGTCGGAATTGCGAGATATAAAGTCGGAATTGCGAGATATAAAGTCAGAATTGCGAGATATAAAGTCAGAATTGCGAGATATAAAGTCAGAATTGTGAGATATAAAGTCAGAATTGTGAGTTATAAAGTCAGAATTGTGAGAAATAAAGTCAGAATTGAGATATAAAGTCAGAATTGAGATATAAAGTCAGAATTGCGAGATATAAAGTCAGAATTGTGAGATATAAAGTCAGAATTGAGATATAAAGTCAGAATTGAGATATAAAGTCAGAATTGCGAGATATAAAGTCCGAATTGCGAGATATAAAGTCCGAATTGCGAGATATAAAGTCAGAATTGCGAGATATAAAGTCAGAATTGCGAGATATAAAGTCAGAATTGCGAGATATAAAGTCAGAATTGCGAGATATAAAGTCAGAATTGCGAGTTATAAAGTCAGAATTGTGAGAAATAAAGTCAGAATTGCGAGTTATAAAGTCAGAATTGCGAGTTATAAAGTCAGAATTGTGAGATATAAAGTCAGAATTGCGAGATATAAAGTCAGAATTGCGCGATATAAAGTCGGAATTGCGAGATATAAAGTCGGAATTGCGAGATATAAAGTCAGAATTGCGAGATATAAAGTCAGAATTGCGAGATATAAAGTCAGAATTGTGAGATATAAAGTCAGAATTGTGAGTTATAAAGTCAGAATTGTGAGTTATAAAGTCAGAATTGCGAGTTATAAAGTCAGAATTGCGAGATTTAAAGTCAGAATTGTGAGATATAAAGTCAGAATTGCGAGATATAAAGTCAGAATTGCGAGTTATAAAGTCAGAATTGCGAGATATAAAGTCAGAATTGCGCGATATAAAGTCAGAATTGCGCGATATAAAGTCAGAATTGCGCGATATAAAGTCAGAATTGCGAGATATAAAGTCAGAATTGCGAGTTATAAAGTCAGAATTGCGAGATATAAAGTCAGAATTGCGAGATATAAAGTCGGAATTGCGAGATATAAAGTCAGAATTGCGAGATATAAAGTCAGAATTGCGAGATATAAAGTCAGAATTGTGAGATATAAAGTCAGAATTGTGAGTTATAAAGTCAGAATTGCGAGTTATAAAGTCAGAATTGCGAGATATAAAGTCAGAATTGCGAGATATAAAGTCAGAATTGTGAGATATAAAGTCAGAATTGTGAGTTATAAAGTCAGAATTGCGAGTTATAAAGTCAGAATTGCGAGATTTAAAGTCAGAATTGTGAGATATAAAGTCAGAATTGTGAGTTATAAAGTCGGAATTGCGAGATATAAAGTCAGAATTGTGAGATATAAAGTCAGAATTGTGAATTATAAAGTCAGAATTGCGAGATATAAAGTCAGAATTGCGAGATATAAAGTCAGAATTGTGAGTTATAAAGTCAGAATTGCGCGATATAAAGTCAGAATTGCGAGATATAAAGTCAGAATTGCGAGATATAAAGTCAGAATTGTGAGTTATAAAGTCAGAATTGCGCGATATAAAGTCAGAATTGCGAGATATAAAGTCAGAATTGAGATATAAAGTCAGAATTGAGATATAAAGTCAGAATTGCGAGATATAAAGTCCGAATTGCGAGATATAAAGTCCGAATTGCGAGATATAAAGTCAGAATTGCGAGATATAAAGTCAGAATTGTGAGATATAAAGTCAGAATTGCGAGATATAAAGTCAGAATTGTGAGAAATAAAGTCAGAATTGCGAGTTATAAAGTCAGAATTGCGAGTTATAAAGTCAGAATTGTGAGATATAAAGTCAGAATTGCGAGATATAAAGTCAGAATTGCGCGATATAAAGTCAGAATTGCGAGATATAAAGTCAGAATTGCGAGATATAAAGTCAGAATTGCGAGATATAAAGTCAGAATTGCGAGATATAAAGTCAGAATTGTGAGATATAAAGTCAGAATTGTGAGTTATAAAGTCAGAATTGCGAGTTATAAAGTCAGAATTGCGAGATTTAAAGTCAGAATTGTGAGATATAAAGTCAGAATTGCGAGATATAAAGTCAGAATTGCGAGTTATAAAGTCAGAATTGCGAGATATAAAGTCAGAATTGCGCGATATAAAGTCAGAATTGCGAGATATAAAGTCGGAATTGCGAGATATAAAGTCAGAATTGTGAGATATAAAGTCAGAATTGTGAGTTATAAAGTCAGAATTGCGAGTTATAAAGTCAGAATTGCGAGATTTAAAGTCAGAATTGTGAGATATAAAGTCAGAATTGCGAGATATAAAGTCAGAATTGCGAGTTATAAAGTCAGAATTGTGAGTTATAAAGTCAGAATTGTGAGATATAAAGTCAGAATTGTGAGATATAAAGCCAGAATTGCGAGTTATAAAGTCAGAATTGCGAGTTATAAAGTCAGAATTGCGAGATTTAAAGTCAGAATTGCGAGATATAAAGTCAGAATTGTGAGATAGAAAGTCAGAATTGAGAGAAATAAAGTCAGAATTGCGAGATATAAAGTCAGAATTGCGAGATATAAAGTCAGAATTGCGAGATATAAAGTCAGAATTGTAAGTTATAAAGTCAGAATTGTGAGAAATAAAGTCAGAATTGCGAGTTATAAAGTCAGAATTGCGAGACATAAAGTCAGAATTGTGAGACATAAAGTCAGAATTGTGAGTTATAAAGTCAGAATTGCAAGATATAAAGTCAGAATTGCGAGATATAAAGTCAGAATTGTGAGATATAAAGTCAGAATTGCGAGATATAAAGTCAGAATTGCAAGATATAAAGTCAGAATTGTGAGATTTAAAAGTCACAATAATCTTTTTTTTATTTAATTTTTCAGTGGTGGAAACGGGCTTCCATAGCTTCACGTTGGGGTCCTGGGGGGTATTCCAGAAAACAAGGTTAACTTACCATCACATATACCCTGAACTCTCGGTTGATTAACTCAAACCTTGCTTACTCGAACTCGAGGTATGCTGGTTCCAAAAACACATCAGGGAGTGAGTTCAGCCAACCCAGAGTATGTTCCCGGTTAACACACAAGACATTCTCAACCGAGCGACGAATCGATGATTCATGGAAACAAATGCTGAGAAAAAGCGCGCCGTTTTCCTCCTTATGTTTAATGCCAATTTTCATAACCTACTTAGTGCACATTTCCAACTTTCGTGGTTGTGTAATAATTTTTTTAATCTAAATCTTAAATTTAAAACTTTTAATTTAATAAGTAATCTTTATTTACTGAGAATAAGAATTATATTGTTTGTTTGATGCCAATTATTTAGTAAGATATCACATCATACATGTATTTTATTGTAGAAATCATAGCAAACTAAATTTGTTATATAGTTACAGTTATGTACTTATGTACATATATATACTGTATACTATATACTGTAACTATATAACAAATTTAGTTACATTAATAAAACTATATTAAATTGTTTAACACACATCTGAATACCTCTTAAGCAAACTAACCCATCCATGAGCTGCTTCATGAGATTTATTCATGTTTTTGGAACCAAAAGTGGAGGTTATCCACTTACTTACTCTTAAACATATCTGGGTATGTCATATAACCTGCTTTGTGGAATACCCCCCAGATCACCCAGTCGGGGTTTATTCTGAGATCACAACCGGCTGGATGTTCATTATCCCTTACTTATACTAGATGATATTTTACTCAACAGATCATTAGTATATGGGCCAATTATGTAGTGCTTAGACCTATTCATTTGTTGTTGTTGTTTTGGTCTTTTTAATCTATTTTTTGTTTTACATGAATGTATTATATTTACATTCTTTATGTAAATGACACATTTAATTCTTCATTAAAGTTATACCAAACAAACTGGCTGAAAGTTTTTCCTAAAACAAATTCACCAATTACGCTCATGACACGAGTATGCAAATTGTTTTATATGATCATTTATTCACTAATATAAGACCTCTCAAATGTGTGATTCATTTTGCAAAGAGTTTACTTACCTAATAAATATAAAACGCTACTTAAACAAAATTCTGTCCAAACGTACCATCCTCGGTTCCTGCTAAAAATAAACTACATCCGCTCTGATGAATATACATACGCTCCAAAATCATGAATGCAGAACCTGTATGAGAGAATAATGCTTTATCAAGATTACATTTCATTAAGAGAGTGAAAAGTAAATGCAACTCTCCCAGGATTAGATCTTCTCTCTCTCTCTTTCCTCCTGCATTAATCTTAATAATTTTTCTTTGCTTTTGGTCAGAGTGTCTCGGTAATGCATGCATGTTTGCTAAATGATAAATCTTGTTCATCCTTCATCATAACCGTACATTTCAAATGCCCAGACCACCTGCATTCGAGCACATCAGAGATGGAGTCAAATTCATTATAGACGTAACTTGATATGCATAAAGGAATAAATTGGAAATTGTGTTTTAATTATTCCACCTCTTGTTGTTTTTGTACTTGTAACGTATGGAAGAGAGTAGCGTGAACATTCTGCTAAATTTCTCCTTTTGTGTTTCATGGAAAAAAGGTCAAACATGTTTGGAACAACAAGAGAGTGAGAGTGATAATGTTCATTTCTCAGTAAACTTTTCCCTTTTATCCGAAGATATTTCAGTTTCTTGCAGATGTGTTTGGACATGTTTAATCAAAAGCACTGAGAATGTGCTTTCACTCTCATAACAACAGGGACAAGAGGGGCGATTGGGGTGAATGAGTCCATAGTGAATCTGTTTTGTGTTTAGTATTATCTTTATTTGTGTCTGTGTGTGTAATTGATCAATATACTTTGTTACCTAGAAATCGGACTGTGGACCTTTTAAACTGGCACAACTAAATGCTCCAATACGGATCTTTGGAAAAAAAAACTGAGTTTCATAAGTAATTGTCTCATTAAGGCACACTTTAATAACTAATGTCCTCTTGACCACTATTAAAATCAGTCATTTAGAAATGCATCTCAAAGGCTTGCCAAATTAATTTGCCCCTAAATAGTCTAATCAGTTAATGCAAATTAAATATTGACTCTAAACAAAGCAAGCCTATTGGACTCAAACCTGTTTTTGTAATACCTTTTAAACACATCCATCATTCTATACATACGTGCAAAATTAAATTCCTTTCACATCATGTAATTATTTCTCAGTTTCATGTTGCCATCATGCTTGTACGTGCACTGAAGAAAAAAGGAGGTGAATGAGGAAATTCAATGATCAACAGGTGAACTTAATTAGACTAATAGGCAAACACAGGGAAACTAGGTCAGGATACAGCAGCCGTCTTAGGCTATGTCCACACTGTGAGCCTTAATGCTCAGCTCTGAACTTTGTTCAGATCTGGTGTTTTGTAGAGCTGTTCACATTGTGGTTTTAAATGTGGCCAGTATCAGGTTTCCAGTGTGAACAGATCATGGTTCTGAACTGACCTGCATGCGCAAAAGAACAATACAAATGGGATTCCCAGGTTTCTACCACAAAATCCACTCAATTGCTTCTCAAAACTAGTGCAAAACTAGCCCAATCGCGTTCCGTGGGGTATCCCAGTAAAAATCGCGTTATGGGGATTAACCACATAAACACAAGCAATACGCCAATCAGAAGCAACAATGGACTGAATTAAACAGGGAGTATAAATATACATGATAACTGAGGACTAGAGCTGCAACTGACGATTATTATTTTTTGATTAGTCGACTACTCTAACGATTATTTTTATTAAGGTTTTTTATTATTCTAGTGATCTGTTTTTACGTAAGAAGTTAGAACTAATTCAGCAGTTCATTGAGGTGTAGAAACACTGGGACACGCCATTGTGTAATAGTACGATTTGATTTTGATTAAAAATAAGCCACTTATGTGAGACCGTCCAGGGGAAGACATTTGAACTTTAACATGAAGAGTGTCAAAGACTTTCTCTACAGTCTTAAAGGAACTTTGATAGTGTTCAAGCCATTGAACAAACGTCTCCTGAACCGTGTGTTTTTCCTCTTGCGCTGTCTGTAATGCAGGGAGTCTTGTGATTGGTTGTCAAGAATTCTGTTAATCAGAATTTAGCAGCCTCATCTCTGATTGGCTGGAATTTTGGCGAAAGAGAACGTTCGTGCACATCCAACTAAACTTCTTTGAAATGCAAAACTGATTTTTGTTCGCTCGAAATATTTTCTTATTTAGGAGACGAAGATTTTCTCCTCAACTCAGTTCACGCAAGCTCAAAATATGATCGCCAAAATTTGCCAGAGATCCAATTCCACAGGTGGAACGCCATTTCGGTTCTGCAAAGGGAACAAAGGACCGTTTTATTTGGCCTCTGTTTAAAGTATTCCCATACTTTTGATAATCGTGGTCTTGGTTTTTGTGATAGAATGGAACTTTCTCCGTTCCCAAGAGCAGAAGCCGCCATTACGCGAGATGAATGTAAACAGTGTGACGCGTTGCAGCACTACTGAGGACACTAAACAGGCACAGCTGGACAGAGATGAACTAATCAGGGACTAATGAGGACAGGTGCAGACATGACAGAACTGAACTAAACAGAACATACACGTGACATTACGCCCCCTCGTCCTTGCACCGTAAAAGAAATAATTCATGAGGTACGAGGGCAGAGGCTTTGGTGGAGGGTGAGGCGATAGGGACGGACTGAATCCTAGAGACGTTGGCCACAGGCACCATGGTGGCGCTGAAAGTGGGAGGATTGAGGGTGGAGCCTTGACTGACAAGCTGGGCGGCAACCGGGAGCCGATCGACGGCGGGGAACCATGGTGAGTGTTGGATGAGCTTGCGAAAGCGAGAGTGTGACGGACCAAGGCGACATCGTAGAACCGGAAGCCAGGAGCTGAGCCACTGACCTGAACTGAGTAGATGGCATGGTAACAGATGACCGAGGTGATGATGTGGTGACAGAGGCCGATGGGGACGTCGGAGGAAGGGAGGAGTCCAGTGATGTAGAAGGGGTGTAGGGTGAGGTTGCAGCCAGAGTCTGGGAAGTCCGTGGCTGGGCATCGACCGCCGAAGGCCAACCTGGAGTGTCGAGTGATCCCAGCTTAGCTTCTGGCCAGACGGACTACGGAGGCGATGAAGGAGTGGTGGGTCGAGGTGACGGTGAGGGACTGACAGGTCGAGGTGGAGATGTGAGCCAGGAGGCCCGAGGTGCAGCCGGGGACTCTGCCTCTAAAGCCGAGCAGTTGGTAGGGAAGACACGGAGGATAAGCCGCACGGAGTGAGCATCGATGGCAGAGCTGAGGAGCTTGACGATACTAAGTGGTGCTTATGGATCCAGAGGACTGGCTGTGACCAGCGATGGAGATGGAATCAGAAAGTCCATGGATTCAAGGGTGGGAACTTGGGTGGAAATTGGAACCGTCGACTCCAGGTCTTTGGTGTTATTGACAGCGGGGAACCATGGCGGGGGCGGCAGTGGTTCAGTGGTTCATGTAGGTTGTCTACAAACCGGAAGGTTGGTGGTTCAATCCCCGGTTCCACCTGACCAAGTGTCGAGGACACCTAACCCCAGCTGCTCCCGACGAGCTGGATGGCGCCTTGCATGGCTGACTTCGCCGTCGGTGTATGAATGGGTGAATGTGAGGTAAAAATTGTAAAGCGCTTTGGTGGCCATAGGTCTGTGAAAGCGCTATATAAATGTAGTCCATTTACCATTTATCCGGCTCTGTAAAACCTCGACAGGGGCCGTTCCGGAACATCCAGGCCAAGTACCCCAGATACGACCTGCTTTCAGGGAGGAGGAGAATGCGCAATACTGGTGAGTAAACAACTTCTTCGTTTTAAGAGGTCGGTTCTTCTGTAACGCTATGTGGTTGATAAACACGCACAATGAAGGAACTGGTGAAAATAAACACGCAGATGAAGATAACCACATGAACACAAGCAATACATACATCAACGAGAACTTGACAACTGAGGACACTAAACAGGAACAGCTGGACAGAGATTAACTTATCAGGGACTAACAAGGACAGGTGCAGACATAACTAAACAGAACATACACGTGACAACAGGATGCTGTCATTGAAGAACGGGCTTTTGTTAGTTAAAATAAATGTATACTCCCAAGAAAACATCTTGAATATTTTCTCATTTCTTGACTAATATGATTTGATTGCTTGTTTGTTTTTTCTTTTATCCAATATAATAAGTCATACATGATGGAGACATGAATGTGTGTATGCTTAGTAAGAATGACCCACAGAAGTTCAGCTCACCTTCCAATCTTCAATTCAGCCGAGGCAAGGCCATTTGCCCCTGACCTCACTGTTGGATGGGCCATTACTGTTTCAGCCTCCAGCAACTCACACAATCACCAACAGGAGCTCATCAAGGGCAATGGACGAGATGTGCAGGAGACACAACAACAACAAAACACAGTAAAAAAAAATGGTGGACCAAGAATAGCACTGAGTGTCTGGAAACATCTTCACAGTACAGAGATCAGCGCCACACCGGGCGAAAAAGTTGCTGGAGGTGTGGACGGAGCTTGGTAGTAATTCAGTAGACACTGAAGAAAAGAATTCAGAAGAAGCTGAGGACATACCACAACACATCACTTCATGAAAGCGTCTGAAGCCTCTGCATATGTCCCAGCCAGGTCCAGTGTAACGGTTGAGAAACAGATGCTTTCTTCACTGTGAGCCAAATCAACAATGACTGGTATTTATCCTTGCCCTTCTACTTACCCTGCCTTTCCTAATATAGCTTCTCAAATGCCCTGGCCTTTCTGGAAAACAACCACAAAATGTTCCACCTACCCTAAAGTCCAAACTTTCAGACAGATTGAGAGAGACTGAAAAGACCTCGGGTGACATGACCTGACCAACAAAACAAAGCCAAAGCCACCAACACTGGAAGATCGTGTAGCATGAACATGACAGGTGGATGCTCGTGTCTTATTACATCACGTTGCACTGGTTGCATCACAACTACAAAGAAAACACAAGTCTAGATGCAGCTTTATATTCATCAGCATATGTTGAGTTTTGGATGCTGGTGTTCAATGTGAAATTTTCCTAAAAAAATGTTTATGTATATTTGTAAATAGGAGATTCTTGAATACTGATTCAAGAGATTTGAGTGGTAACAAGTGAAAAGTTATGACTCTCAGAATGTTTTTACTATTTAATTCTTTTATCATTTAATAATTATTACAATTTCATGAATTAGATGCACTGGTTCATTGTAATAAATAGGCCAATCGATCGGATACATCAGTATGAATTCATAGCTTATTGCCAATTAACCCGTCGCAAACAGTTTGATTGACAGGCGATCTGACCAATCACAACCCTGAATCCGCAATTTTGTCCGACAAAGCAGTCAGCGGAGTTAGTAGATTAACGTTGGTGAACTTGAAATATTGTGTGTCCTCACGTCTTTCCTTCTGATGTTCATTCATGTTTATTTGATGCTATAAATGAACTAGTATGAAGAGACAATCAGTTCACGAGGAACTACGGCGATCTGTCACGACACATTAAACACACACTAGATGCTATTTAGTGATTAAACTTCTTTAAAAAATTACAATATTTTAATTATGAAACTGTTTCATGTCCTCTTTGCTCAGTGATGTATTTTTCACCGTGTGAGAACTGCAAGGGTCAATTATTACATAAATAATTTATAAAATTATTTAATTATAAAAAAAAAGCATATATGGATATATGGACATTGAATATTTAATTTAGTATTTTATATTTAATGACACTTAAAAACATTAAGAATTATAGTTACATTTTCCATATTCTGCAAAAAAATCAAACAACATTTATTATACATTGTCAAATTTTTAATGTAACAGCAAAATTAGCAAATGCTTCCAGTTATTTCCCTTGCCACATTGCTTCACCATCTTCCGACTGCTCACATTAAAGGAAATATCGATTTAATCCTAGATTTTCTGTTCATTTGGGCCCAGGGACATTAAAGCATTCTTTAACACTGCTTTGGATTGATGTATTAAAAGGAAAACGAAAATTATCCCCCTCAAGCCAACCTAAGTGTATATGACTATCATTCAGAAAACACAATTGGAGATATTTTTAAAAATATCCACAGTCCTCTAAGTTAATAATGGTTGTGAATGGGGGGTTAGGTTATAAAACAAACAAAAAAAAAATATCCATCCATAGTCAAAGTAATCCATACAGCTCCAGAGGGTTAATAAATCCCTTTTGAAGTGAAGAGATGTGTTTTTGTGAGAAAAATATCCTATTTAAAACTGCGTATACTTTCCAAGTCTTTTAGTAGTCATCACATCAAAATAAGTGTACTTTTTAAAAGCATGACAAAAGATTAAACGTGACCCGGGACCCCATTTTTTGAAATTGGGATCCTAAAACTGAAAAATTAAGCTTTCCATTGATGCATGTTTTATATTATATGACAATATTTGGCCAATATACAACTATTTGAAATCAATATCGCCTTTAAAGTTGACCAAATGAATCCCTTAGCAATGCATATCCACTCACAACAATACATTTTTGATATCTTTACAGTAGGAAATTTACATGATCTTCACTTAATATCTTAGAAAAATTGATCATTTTGACCCACACATTGTATTATTGGCTTATGACTGGATTTGTGCTCCGGGTCACAAATGTAATTTTAGGTACATTTTTATTATTATCACAAAATGTTTTATATTATTTCAAAGTGCTGTTTAACAAAGTGTACTTAAGTGTGTTAAGAAACATAGTCTTGACAGTGTACTCTTTAAATATACTCAAGTGGCCTTTTTTTTATTAATATGATCATATCTGCAAGTACAATTTTACTTTTCTGATTTGAAGCAAACTACATTCAGTACACTTCACAAGGCCTTTGCTAGCCGTCTACACGGTAATGAATTGCTGTAAAAATTACATTAATATTTTACAGCAGATGGCTGTATTCTTAATAATACAGCATATTGCTGTAAACAGCAATGCATTCTGGGGTCGGGGCGGTTTGACTCAAAATTACAGGATATTACTGTAAATTTCAAGCATAAAGAGACATTGTAGGATTTTCAACGGTTGAGATTCTGGTAGCAGCAAGTGGTAAGTGACTTATTTAATTAAAAAAATACAGCAAATCAAAAAAAAATTGTTAATCAAAGAATACAGTAAAATTCTGTAAATTACATTATAGTAACGGTACTGTAAAAATTACAGTAACTGGCCGGCAACCCTGCTGCCAGTATTATACTGTAAAATTTACAGGTCATTTTTAGCAGTGTAGTTTCATTAGGAGATTTTCCTGATTTCCCATCTTGAAAGACGAAATGAAAAAGTAACACACGTGGAAAATGCCTTTCAATCCTGTATTATACACAGCCAGCGACATTGACAAAAATAATTTATCACAGCAGTTTTTGTGGTCGGCACAACTGTCCCTTCATGACTTATCCATAAGGTCGGGGGGGGGGGGGAGGAGGAGAAAAACAGCACAACATCTTCGATTTATTATTGTGAAGGGCCAAGAGTTATGTCTCTCTATGAAAGTGCCCGAGGAGACAGAGCATTGAGCTCTGACAAGCGTTGGTTGTAGCCTTATAGGATTTTTCTCAGTGGCTGAGAATTGATCACGCAGCGGGGCTTGGTGAGAGGCAGAGACAAAATTGCTCTTGTCAGGGTCAGGCAGCTGTCAAGACACCATCCAGACCTGATTAATAGAGTCCAGGGGTAAGCCGGCTCACAGGGGTACTGTGCGCTGCGGTGCCACAACTAAATTCGATAATGTCCTATACACAGGTAAATTGGATCTGGCAACATTTCTGAGCATTTACAACATGATAAATTAGATGCTTCTCAGTGAGAACACGATCCATAGCACCCAGTGAAGTATTTGATCAGGCGAGCTACTGTAGGGCACGGGCTAATTCAGTTCTCAGAGGTGCGAACTCAAGCAGATCAATAGAAATGTTAACAATGTTGAACACACTCAGAGATAAAGATGAGGTGACGAGTCTCCATTAAAGATGACACACTATGAGATTAATAGGCTTGGGTGGACTAGAAGAGCTTTAGACGAGTGATGTTCCTAAAGACGAATAAATACCTAGAAAAATATTTGATTTGTTATTTCGAACACACTTGTTAACTACGATGTACTCGCGTGCTTGTGTTGAGGCATGCTGTTAGGTGTAAGTGTGGATTAAAGTGACATGGAAGGGCATTATGGATGTAATTACATTTTTTAAATATAAGTACAATGCAAAACACTGTGATGAATCAAGTTAGTAAGGCATGAGCACACAAGACAAATAAAGAATAAAGGGATAGTTCACACAAAAATTCTAATTCGGTCATCAATTACTCACCCTCATATCGTTTCAGACTTTTGTTCATCTTCGGAACATAAATGAATATCTTTTTGATAAAGTCCGAACGATTTCTGTCCCTCCATAGACTGCCTTCACAACTGGAACTTTGACGCTTCAAACAGCAGAGATAGTAAGGAATTGAGCAGTTTAGTTTAAATTTTCTGGAGAGACTCGATCACTTTATATGATGAACAGCTTGAATTTACTCTTTTATTCATATATAAACGAGAATGTTTGAGCTTCAACTTATATTTAATGTGCCCTATGTATGTACGTTGATCAATGTGTAAATGTGAATAAAACCCTAAATTAAATCGGTTCATCATATTAAGCGATCGTGTCTCTTCTGAAGACTTGGATTAAACACCTCGGTACGCCTCTCTTTTACAAGATCTTAAAAATGTCTTCATTTGTGTTTTTTGGTTGAACGAAAGTGAGGGGTTAAAATGTCATCAGGGCGAATAAACAGTGACCTTTTGAGTGAGCTAACACTTTAAGACACTTGAACTTTGCTGAGTTGAATCTTACCTCACAGGTAGGTTGTTCAAGGTTGCCTGGGGATCGGAGGCATCCAAAACACATCATCTGGTCACCGGGGTACCCCAAGGATCAGTTCTTGGAACTCTTCTCTTCTCTATATACAATATACAGAGACATGTTTTCTCCTACCAATGCTATGCTGATGCCACACAGCTCTACTGTTCATTTTAACCACACAATGCCACGGTAGCTGCACAGATTACCTCGGGATGAATGAAAGAACATCAGCTACAACTTTACCTAGTTATGGCAGTATGGATGTTCGGCCTCAATCAGAGACTACTTCCTCTTCCTCTACATCCCAATGCGTGATTTCCCCTCCTCCGTAGCTGGTCTTTTAATTGTCCCGTCAACTCGGCTAAGATCTATGGGCTTTTTCTTCATTTGATCCTTCGCAAAACCCACCCCCTGTTGCTATGCCTGCTCTCTCACGCCACACATCATGTTCTCACGCCGTGAAAAATACATCGCAGAGCAAAGAGGACACTGACAACGCATAAAACTGTTTCATTTAAAAATGAAATTATTTAATTATTTAAATTTTCTAAAAGAAGTTTATACAATAAATAGCATCTAGTGAGTCTTTAATGTGTCGTGACAGATCCTGTAGCTCCTCGTGAAGCGATCATCTCTTCATACTAGCTCATTTATAGCATCAAATAAACATGAATGAACATCAGAAGGAATGTGGAAAGTTCAAGTTCAAGTTCACCAACGTTAATCTACTAACTCCCCTGACTGCTTTGTTGGACAAATTGGTGGATTCGGGGTTAAGATTGGTCAGATCGCCTGTCAATCAAACTGTTTGCGAAGGGTCAATTGCTCCAAGACTATGGAACTCTCTGCCCTCTGAGATCAGGCAAGCAGAATCCCTTAATGTTTTTAAATCTTGACCATCTGAATACCTCCTTATAGAGCCGGTTATATTCAGAGAGTAAGTTGCTATGGTTATTTACACACCCTGAAAATTACCTTCATTTTTGGAACCGAAAGTTGAAGTTATCAGCTTACCAACTCTTAAACATACCTGGATATGTCACTTAACCTGCTTTCTGGAATACCCCCCAGTTCTCGTATTCATTGCCACTTTAGATTAATCACTTGTTGATTGAATAAATGTAAATTAAAGACGTTACACTGTTGTCATTATTAATAAAAAAGACAAACTGTGAAATTATATGCATTTTGCGAAATGGAAATGGAGTAGAGAGAAATCTAAAGTGGACTTTTCAATCAGTTTTAATTCATGTCAATTACAGGTTTAATTAAATCATTTTTGTCATTAGTCAACCAAAGAATATACAGATAATGGATTTAATGCACTCTAGACATTCTAAAACACTCATTAGTGGCCACCTGCATGGACAGGAAATGAGTCACTCAAAGGTGTTTCTCACTAGATCTGTCCTTGTTCTCCTCAACATTATTCTCACCCTTCTTCTTTGTACAAAGAGTACTTTGAAATGCAACCAAACAAACAAAAATAGCATATTTAAGAATTAGAAGTGTGTGTTAAGAGTGAGCTGTGCCCTACGCTGAGCAGAGATAATGTTGTTGAGATACTGTCATTTATTGGCATTCTTAGGGAACACTAGGATCCTCAAGTCTCAGCAAAGTGATTGCATTTTAATGAAATATTATGAAGATAGGATCAATGAACAATGAATTATTCACAACAGGATGAATACATTTGTATTACAGCAATATCCTGGGTTCAGTGAAGTTAAACTCATTAACAGCACTTGTGATATCTTTTCTACCCTATTCTGACGTTTATCCGAGACAAACGACTTCTCGAGTGAGAAAAAATGTAGGGCGGGGATTTTTTTTATTCATGCAGAATTGAATGGTTGTGGTTTGGTTTTGGTGGATCTCATGTGAGTGACAGATTGTCCCGCCCCTTGTAGCCCCAGCAGCCGAAGGCAGGGGCCTCGGCAACCCAATCCCCGGACACGGAATCTGGCTCTAGGGAGCTTTCTCCGCAGGGTGGCAGGGCGCTCCCTTAGAGATAGGGTGAGGAGCTCGGTCACTCGAGAGGAGCTCAAAGTAGATCCGTTGCTCCTTCACATCGAGAGGAATCAGCCAGGTTGGCTCGGGCATCTGTTTCGGATGCCTCCCGGACGCCTCCCTAGGGAGGTGTTCCGGGCATGTCCCACCGGGAGAAGGCCCCCGGGGAAGACCTAGGACACGCTGGAGAGACTATGTCTCTCGGCTGGCCTGGGAACGCCTCGGTGTCCCCCCGGAAGAGCTGGAGGAGGTGTCTGGGGAGAGGGAAGTCTGGGAATCTCTGCTGCCCCCACAACCCGGCCCGGATAAGCGGTGGAAAATGAATGAATGAATGAATGAAGTAAAATAACTAGCTTCTTCCATATTACGCTGACTTGGCGTCAGTTAAGCTTTTTCCGTAAGTTGAACAGGAAACAGAACTGTGAGAGTTTTACACTTTCTTCGCAATTTGAATACGGAAGGAAGTCTTGTGGAAGCTAGATATTTTATTTCATAACTTGATAAATATGTATTTTTTTTTTTTTTTTTTTTTACATAAACACGTCGCTTCACTTCAGAAGGTCTTTATTAACCCCCGGAAGCAGTGTGTGGAGTACGTTTATGATGGATTGATGCACTTTCTTGAGCTTCAAACTCATTGGTCCCTTTCAATGACATTATAAAGCTCGGATGCGTCAGGATATTTATTAATATAACTCTGTGTTCATCAGAAAGAAGAAAGTCATATACACCGAAGTAAAACTTGGGGTTAATTTTCATTTGAAAGTAAAGTAAGATTTTAAGATTTGATGTAGACTACACGTGCACATACATTATAATTAAGCATACTTTTTCACAAGGGTTTTTAGAGAAGATTTAATCTAAGTGTTTCTGCTTGTCAGTCCTCTTAAAAATTATACTCAAGCATTTTATTACGTGAAGGAAGGAAAAAGAGCAATGAAATTACTGGTATTTTAATGGTAATCAACATTACGCGGCAAATGTTGCCAAGTTCAACTTGTATTGAATCCATAAAATTCCTTTAAGAAAGCAAATAGGTTCTTTTTTGATTCCACATACATCTACAAACTGCTGTGGCTGCATTTTCTACTGCTGAAAACATTGAAAGATGCATGCACTAACACACAATCCACCAGGGAAAAGCACACCATCTGGGATCCTATGGCATAATATTTAACGCACTGGGATATGGGTCTGTACAGATAGTATGTAAATTAGCATGCAACCAGAGAAAACACATAATCTGGTTCCTTCCTGAGTGGAGCTGCGGACTGACCTCTACCAGACCAACCAGTCGGCATGGAAACCAACCGCCTCAGCTGTGCGCTAATTAGAGTCATCGTGTGCTGATCAGCCGCTCCCTGGCACAAGCTTCCGCTCCAGAGAACACCGCATGACACCCCTCTCAGCTGATGGACTTATTAGCAAAAGAACAGTCACCAAAGCCATTTCTCAATATGCCTTCTTGTCTGTACTTGTTGTGAAACGTCATTAGTCGCTGCCCAATTACTGTTTCAATTCAAAGTTCTACCGAACTACTCACAAGTGCTGAAACTCTACTCATACAGGTGACGCAGCGCTGTTTCACTTGCTCTAATGTTACACTGTCATACTAAACTGTGTTTGAGTGTGTTGAAAGTTGGAATGTTTAGTATTAGTTTGTTGACTGTATGAGACTGTGTGAGCTAGATCAACAAGATCATACTTTGTCGTGTTGAATTATGTAACATTGATTAGTCTTATAGCCTACATTTGCTCATCTCGTCTAATAACGTGCAAGAGCGTCGTCTCTGTCAGGTCAAAGTTTGACGCAAAGCTCTCACCATTTTAGAAATGCAACGCCGATATTGATCCTCGCTTTATTTCTCTTTTTGTCCCAAAGTTTGCTTGCCATGGTCCATAATGTTTGAACGAAACAACAGCAGCCGCTAGACGTTACGCAGCTGTTCACGTCTGTTGCCATGGTTACTATGTAGTACAAGCGGAAACCAGGGACAACGCAGATGTAACGTCACTGACCGGCGACAAGAGAGGGACGGGCACTATTTAAAATTGTGCATTTCTCTGAATTTTCAAATTCTTGGAAACATTCAGGATAATGAAAAATAAATATTGTGATTTTGGGATATTTTAATACAATATATAATATTTTAAATTAAATTATTAAATCAATTACTAATGATTTTTACAACAGAATGAATTAATATTGAACTTACTTAAACTGGACAATCGCACTATTTTCTTCTAGAGCTGCTGTGCAGCCAAATATAATGTTCCCTATAACTCTGTAAAGATAGGCCTACTTTGGCACAATCTGCACTGTAAAAAGCGCTATATAAATAAAGGTGACTTGACGAGTCGAATGTACAGAATACAGCTATTTATTGATTATTGATCGTATAGAGGTCAAAATTAGAGTAAAAATCTGGCAACTCTGCATCTAGCCAAGTACAATTAAAATCCCCATATGTGTTCTTGATCCGCCCCTTTTATCATAAATGTATCGAGAGGTGACTTGTGTGGACTTGAATCAGCCAGGTATCCCAGAATGCATCTTGCAGTAACCAACAAGCATCATAGTAAATGGAGAAAACATTTTACATATAAAACATATTACCGTTTTTATGTCGTTCATGCAAGAATCCACTGATTTAAAGCTCAAATCTGTGGTTATTGATAAAGATAGCGCCTATTTGAAAAGTTTTCGGAGTTGTGAGATCCAGGCGATCATTGGGCGCTCATGTATACAGCATGACATAAACGTGACATAATTTGTCTTTTGTTTGTCTAACAATCTTTGGTCTCATGAATCTATCATTTGTTCCCAGGCAAATGGACGTTTCATAACTATATATTTAGGCTATTTAAATGTACATACAAAGATAACTGCAGCCAGAGTGATCTGAGTGACGCATTTTGCTGATCCGTTTTCTGAATCACCAGACTTGTGTCCTCCCATCCTCGGGAGTCCGTTTCCCTGAGTCGAACTTGTCATGTCCGAACTACCAATGACGCGAGTCCGAACGTTGCGTACTTGGTCTTTAGAAATGCTTCAAGTGTTTACTGGGCGAATACCTCATACTCACGTTCACACCAAACTCTCTGGAGAACAGGAGTGGGAGACTCAGTGGCTCTGTAAATGTAGTCATTAAATGTGTGCACAAAGTCAAATAGTTTCTTCTCTCTGGAGCAAAGAAAAAGCTTTCTATATAAGTCCAATTAAAGTTCCAGTATTTTGGAACAATGCTCTATGTCATGGACTGACGCCATCAAAAACAAATTACACCTCCAAATGTGATGTATTACTCTGGCGGGCGACTCCAGGGACAGAGAGGAATGAGCCGACAACACTCCGGAAAAGCATTTATCACACGATAGGTGACGGGGGAAGAACAATTCTTTGGTCAGCATTTCCTGGGCTGCATCCCAATTCACATACTTCTACAACACAACAAAAGGATGTAATTGGTGGTGGGTGGGAAAGTATACATACTTTTAAGTATGTAGTACAAAAATATGGCAGTATTGGGACATACATCATATTTATATTAATGCATGTAATAAAAACCGCTCTGGAAGTGTTTCATTCCTGGATATTTTTGTACCGTTATAGAAATTAACCATGGTTTTACCATAGCAAACCTCATTTGGGTCAGTTAAAGGCACAATATGTAAGATTTTTGTATTAAAATATCCAAAAACCACTTGCACAGTGTTATGCATTTTATAGATCTGTGTCCTTACATTATCCCAAATGTTCCAAGAATTTGTAAATTCAGAGAAATTCACAATTTTAAATGGTGCCCCATCCCTCCCTTGACGTAATATCTGCGTTATCCCTGGTTTCCGATTGTACTGCATAGTAACCATGGCAACAGACGCAGACAGCTGTGTAAAGACTAGTTGTTTTTGTTCAAACATTATGGACCATGGCAAGCAATGTATACATCTTCATACTAGTTCATTTATAGCATCAAATAAACATGAATGAACATCAGAAGGAATGTTGTTTCAAGCGCGGAGAGACGCGAGTACACACAATTTTGATAGTTAAACAACGTTAATCTACTGTAGGCTACTCCCTGACGGCTTTGTCGGATAAGATGGCGGATTCTGCATTATGATTGGTTAGATCGCCTGTCAATCAAACTGTTTGTGAAGGGTCAATTAACCCTAAACCAAACCCTCATACCTCAAATGCAGTTAATTATTATTACTCTGTACTTAAATGTATAATTACACAGTTATACTGACACCTTAAAATAAAGTGTAACATATTTTTCTAAAGCACTATGACATCATCAGTTGTGTCAACAACCCAAAGAATAGGATTTTAGACTTTCATACTAAGATTTCATTGTGTATTCGAAAAACGTGCCCAACTGTAAAGACATGCATATTGATTTATGTAAATCCATTAGTGCACCTGACATTATGTAACATGTTTTCCCTTAATCACTTTCCATTAAGTCCCCTTAGGAAAGCCAGTGAAAGCCAGAAACACACAACAACGTCTTGAGCAAATCTGTATATCAAGAGGACATTGATCCAGTGCCAGTCAGTTTAATTGAATATTCCAGTGGAGACAGCAGCCATGATGCTCATATCATCTATGTACTACAGCCGCTTTGTGACATGTCACAGCGAGGGGAGAATCGGTTTTGACGTTTGCAATCTCCTTGATCTTGGCTGAACGAAAATGTATTTAGCATGCGGAAAGAAAAATGACAATTGAGATGATTTCAATATCTCAATATCTCAGCTGTTTCTCAAAGAGCAATGAGATTAAAGGAGCCTCAATAATATCCCATGTGTGTCTCCTGCACATTTTCGGAGAGTTTTACGGCAAACATTTGCCGTAATACCAAAATCTGTCAGAAATGTCGATATGAACTGAAATTTTTTTTTAAAAAAAAGCATTTATTCTTATTGAATGTCTCTTATACGTCTTTTTCTGCTAATGCAATTTTACGACAAAGCTGATATTTAATTTGAGATGCATTAAGTTTCCATTTTCAATAGGAACAGACTTTTGGTACAGTGTCTTTGTGATATAAGATAAAAAAAAATGATAACCAAAGATATAAGAGGCCAACGCTCAAGGAGCATAATTCAAGTCTTCAGCTTTAAAAAGCGATGTACATTTAGTGCTTTTTGAATGTGTAAGCAGTGCTGTCTCTCTGAAGCGATGGTGAAATAGGACTTGGCATGATGGGACACTTGACTGTCACCTGCATCTCGTTCCCTTCCTGCCCTTCCTGTACACTAGACAATGATGTAACTGCATCTTATCTGCATCACTGCCCTGGCCAAGAGGTCTCGAGACACTAACCGAAGGAGACAGGATGCTCCTCGACGCAAGTCTCACTCTACAGAAGTGCGCACATACACCAGCAAGCAACACAAAGACATTTGTTCGGGCCAACCTAGCATGCCGTTTCATTGAATAAAGTGGGGGGGAGGGGGGTAAAGTGAAAAGGTCAGGGTGATTATATCATATCATAACGAAGAAAAAAAATATTAAAAAATTTAGTAAAAAGTAGTTTGGCATGATGCTTTATAACATCTCTTTGAAAAAATAATGATCTTTTTAACAAAAATGCATTATTAATTGAAATGTTTTTGTCCGTCAAAGCAATGTCATGTGGTGCAACCAAACTCAACTTGCAGAAAAAACATAAAACAGGTAATTATGCAATAGAGAGGCCCTGTACTGAGTATATACAATCGAACTATTTATAACAAGTCAACGTTTTTATTTGATGGTTACACCACATGACTTTTTAGTCATTAAATTTAAACTTCTATTGAAAATTATTATACTTTTATTATAGTTTTAGCCAACATGAATACAAAGAATAGAATAGAATAGAATAGAATAGAATAGAATAGAATAGAATAGAATAGAATAGAATAGAATTTCACCAGCACCATATTTGTCATAGTTTGGTATGCTCATATGCTGGTCATGGTTATTGTAACTAAATACACTTGATATGACAGGGATATTATAACTAAAATTTAAATCGTTAAAAAAAACAATAATAATTTGGCCCTACTTGAATTAAAATAAAAATCAGCATATACAGTGGGTACGGAAAGTATTCAGACCCCCTTAAATTTAAATTTTTCACTCTTTGGCTAAAATCATTTCAAGTTCATTTTGTTTCCATCATTAATGTACTTACAGCATCCCATATTGACAGAAAAACACAGAGTTCTTGACATTTTTGCAGATTTATTAAAAAAGAAAAACTGAAATATAACATGGTCCTAATTATTCAGACCCTTTGCTCAGTATTTAGATGCAACAAGTTTTTCACACCTGGATTTGGGAATCCTCTACCATTCCTCCTTGCAGATCCTCTCCAGTTCTGTCAGGTTGGATGGTAAATGCTGGTGGACAGCCATTTTTAGGTCTCTCCAGAGATGCTCAATTGGGTTTAATTCAGGGCTCTGGGTGGGCCATTCAAGAATAGTCACAGAGTTGTGAGAGCTGTGTGCTTAGGGTCATTGTCTTCTTGGAAGGTAAACCTTCGGCCCAGTCTGAGGTCCTGAGCACTCTGGAGAAGGCTTTTGTCCAGGATATCCCTGTACTTGCCTGCATTCACCTTTCCCTCAATTGCAACCAGTCGTCCTGTCCCTGCAGCTGAAAACACCCCCACAGCATGATGCTGCCACCACCATGCTTCACTGTTGGGACTGTATTGGACAGGTGACGAGCAGTGTCTGGTTTTCTCCACACATACCGCTTAGAATTAAGGCCAAAAAGTTCTATCTTGGTCTCATCAGACCAGAGAATCTTATTTCTCACCATCTTGGAGTCCTTCAGGTGTTTTATTTTAGCAAACTCTATGCGGGCTTTCATGTGTCTTGCACTGAGGAGAGGCTTCCGTCGGGCCGCTCTGCCATAAAGCCCCGACTGGTGGAGGGCTGCAGTGATGGTTGACTTTCTTCAACTTTCTCCAATCTCCCGACTGCATCTCTGGAGCTCAGCCACAGTGATCTTTGGGTTCTTCTTTACCTCTCTCACCAAGGCTCTTCTCCCCCGATAGCTCAGTTTGGCCGGACGGCCAGCTCTTGGAAGGGTTCTGATCATCCCAAACGTCTTACATTTAAGGATTATGGAGGCCACTGTGCTCTTAGGAACCTTAAGTGCAGCAGAAATTTTTTTTGTAACCTAGGCCAGATCTGTGCCTTGCCACAATTCTGTCTCTGAGCTCTTCAAGCGAGCTCTTCTCAGGCAGTTCCTTTGACCTCGTGATTCTCAATTGCTCTGACATGCACTGTGAGCTGTAAGGTCTTATATAGACAGGTGTTTGGCTTTCCTAATCAAGTCCAATTAGTATAATCAAACACAGCTGGACTCAAATTAAGGTGTAGAACCATCTCAAGGATGATCAGAAGAAATGAACAGCACCCGAGTCAAATATATGAGTGTCACAGCAAACGGTCTGAATACTTTGCAATCAGTTTTTTTTTTTGTATTTTATTTATCCTTTTTTTCACATTGTTCATTTTTAAATCAAATTAAACTAAATGAAATATTATATATATATATATATATATATATATATATATATATATATATATATATATATATATATATATCTTACCAAGGCAACATTTCTCAGTTTCATTTAGTTTAACTTGATGTAAAAATGACAAATTTGACTAAATAAATGAATTATAAAAACTTTATAGACAATTTAAAAGTGGTTTAAACGTGGAAAAAACATGTAAAATGAAAACAAACAATATTAAATTAAAAACTAATTCAAAATATTAATATAAAACTATTTAAAAAAAACTAAAATAATACTGATTCTGGTGTCTCCACAACAAGCTTTATCAGAAAGACTTTCTTGAGACAAGCACTAAAAATCATACTGATCTAAGCTAGTTAACAGAAAATTGATGCATATGTATTTATTAGGTTACATAAATAGAGGCAAAAGGAAAACGACATTACACATACTAACCAAGTTTGAGAGGGGCTATGAGAGCCAGGAGCGACAACAACACAACTTTTGCATATTATTATCCAAGAATAATTAGCATGTGAAAGCTGCTTAGCATATTGAAGTAGAGTGGCATGCGCTACGTGCTCAAGTCTCCTGGTACTGCTAAATCCGTTCGGGAGACGCAGCCTATCATCATTTGTTTTTATGAACCTCGCTGTACGGTCTCCATGGACAAAGCTAATTCGATGAACCATCAGGTCATTAGCACAGAACAGAATAGCAGGCTTATCTTAGTAAAAACTCATTATGGAACGTACCACCGTCTTTGTGCGACATGCTGACATCTTTTCCATTTAAAAAGGCTAATTTGGCAGATAGAGATGCATGAAATGATTACATTTTGCAGGTGGTTTGCAATTGTTTGCTGTCATTGGTAATGAAAACAGTTTCATGCTCCACTTGCTAATCTGTGTCCCCCGGTAAACGCCTCATATATTACACCTCACTGATACTAGAGGAGGTTTACCAAAAGCAGATAAGCTTTTTGTGTTTGATGTTGAAAGATAATTAACAGCCTATTTAATCATGTGTAGACAAGACATTCTACACTAGCTGAATGCTTTGTGCCAGCGTGACACTAGCGTATGACAGGCTAGTGTGAGAGATCTGAATATTTTAAGTTAGAACAGCGTCTTTAAAATTAGCACATTGAAAAGAAACCATGTTTGAAGGGAGTTGTTTATTCAGATGTGTGTGCAAGACAAGAGATCTCCTGAGACAATGCTGCTTTAGTTACAAGAATTAATCTTCTGCAGAAATTTAAAAATTTATGTTTTTCAATTCCACGGCACTACTTTTCCAATTATTTTTCAATGTAAACCCGCTAGACGGATGTCTTTTCAAAGTAAACCCGCTAGACGGACGTCTTTTCAACGTAAACCCGCTAGACGGACGTCTATTCAACGTAAACCCGCTAGACGGACGTCTATTCAACGTAAACCCGCTAGACGTACGTCTTTTCAACGTAAACCCGCTAGACGGACGTCTTTTCAACGTAAACCCGGTAGACGGACGCCTTTTCAACGTAAACCCGGTAGACGTACGTCTTTTCAACGTAAACCCGCTAGACGTACGTCTTTTCAACGTAAACCCGCTAGACGGACGTCTTTTCAACGTAAACCCGCTAGACGGACGTCTATTCAACGTAAACCCGCTAGACGGACGTCTATTCAACGTAAACCCGCTAGACGGACGTCTATTCAACGTAAACCCGCTAGACGGACGTCTTTTCAACGTAAACCCCCTAGACGGACGTCTTTTCAACGTAAACCCGCTAGACGGACGTCTTTTCAACGTAAACCCGCTAGACGGACGTCTTTTCAAAGTAAACCCGCTAGACGGACGTCTTTTCAACGTAAACCCGCTAGACGGACGTCTTTTCAAAGTAAACCCGCTAGACGGACGTCTTTTCAACGTAAACCGTCTAGACGGACGTCTTTTCAACGTAAACCCGCTAGACGGACGTCTTTTCAACGTAAACCCGCTAGACGGACGTCTTTTCAACGTAAACCCGCTAGACGGACGTCTATTCAACGTAAACCCGCTAGACGGACGTCTTTTCAACGTAAACCCCCTAGACGGACGTCTCTTCAACGTAAACCCGCTAGACGGACGTCTCTTCAACGTAAACCCGCTAGACGGACGTCTTTTCAACGTAAACCCACTAGACGTACGTCTTTTCAACGTAAACCCGCTAGACGTACGTCTATTCAACGTAAACCCGCTAGACGGACGTCTTTTCAACGTAAATCCGCTAGACGGACGTCTATTCAACGTAAACCCGCTAGACGGACGTCTATTCAACGTAAACCCGCTAGACGGACGTCTATTCAACGTAAACCCGCTAGACGGACGTCTTTTCAACGTAAACCCTAGACGGACGTCTTTTCAACGTAAACCCGCTAGACGGACGTCTTTTCAACGTAAACCCGCTAGACGGACGTCTTTTCAACGTAAACCCGCTAGACGTACGTCTTTTCAACGTAAACCCGCTAGACGTACGTCTTTTCAACGTAAACCCGCTAGACGGACGTCTTTTCAACGTAAACCCGCTAGACGGACGTCTATTCAACGTAAACCCGCTAGACGGACGTCTATTCAACGTAAACCCGCTAGACGGACGTCTATTCAACGTAAACCCGCTAGACGGACGTCTTTTCAACGTAAACCCCCTAGACGGACGTCTTTTCAACGTAAACCCGCTAGACGGACGTCTTTTCAACGTAAACCCGCTAGACGGACGTCTTTTCAAAGTAAACCCGCTAGACGGACGTCTTTTCAACGTAAACCCGCTAGACGGACGTCTTTTCAAAGTAAACCCGCTAGACGGACGTCTTTTCAACGTAAACCGTCTAGACGGACGTCTTTTCAACGTAAACCCGCTAGACGGACGTCTTTTCAACGTAAACCCGCTAGACGGACGTCTTTTCAACGTAAACCCGCTAGACGGACGTCTATTCAACGTAAACCCGCTAGACGGACGTCTTTTCAACGTAAACCCCCTAGACGGACGTCTCTTCAACGTAAACCCGCTAGACGGACGTCTCTTCAACGTAAACCCGCTAGACGGACGTCTTTTCAACGTAAACCCACTAGACGTACGTCTTTTCAACGTAAACCCGACTAGACGTACGTCTATTCAACGTAAACCCGCTAGACGGACGTCTTTTCAACGTAAATCCGCTAGACGGACGTCTATTCAACGTAAACCCGCTAGACGGACGTCTATTCAACGTAAACCCGCTAGGACGGACGTCTATTCAACGTAAACCCGCTAGACGGACGTCTTTTCAACGTAAACCCCTAGACGGACGTCTTTTCAACGTAAACCCGCTAGACGGACGGACGTCTTTTCAACGTAAACCCGCTAGACGGACGTCTTTTCAACGTAAACCCGCTAGACGGACGTCTTTTCAACGTAAACCCGCTAGACGGACGTCTTTTCAAAGTAAACCCGCTAGACGGACGTCTTTTCAACGTAAACCCGCTAGACGGACGTCTTTTCAACGTAAACCGTCTAGACGGACGTCTTTTCAACGTAAACCCGCTAGACGGACGTCTTTTCAACGTAAACCCGCTAGACGGACGTCTTTTCAACGTAAACCCGCTAGACGGACGTCTTTTCAACGTAAACCCGCTAGACGGACGTCTATTCAACGTAAACCCGTAGACGGACGTCTTTTCAACGTAAACCCGCTAGACGTACGTCTATTCAACGTAAACCCGCTAGACGGACGTCTATTCAACGTAAACCCGCTAGACGGACGTCTATTCAACGTAAACCCGCTAGACGGACGTCTATTCAACGTAAACCCGCTAGACGGACGTCTATTCAACGTAAACCCGCTAGACGGACGTCTATTCACCGTAAACCCGCTAGACGGACGTCTATTCAACGTAAACCCGCTAGACGGACGTCTTTTCAACGTAAACCCGCTAGACGGACGTCTATTCAACGTAAACCCGCTAGACGGACGTCTTTTCACCGTAAACCCGCTAGACGGACGTCTATTCAACGTAAACCCGCTAGACGGACGTCTTTTCAACGTAAACCCGCTAGACGGACGTCTATTCAACGTAAACCCGCTAGATGGGTTTAATTAATTAACGGGTAATTAAAATATTCCAATTGTTCTCAAATTTGATTTTTCTGAAAGTATGTAAGGTTAGTGTAATGGATTTAAATATATTTGTAAAGAATGTTTACATCATAGTTCTCATAATTCACACGAAATTCTTACAAACTTGTTAATAAATGTATTTGTGGGTAAACGTCGGTATATATTTTTTAACGGCGGGGTCGTGGAGCTTTTGCAATGTTTTTGGGGGGCCTTACCCCTCTTAAAGTTTGGGAAGCTTAGAGGAAACCTTCTCTTTTTCTGTTATTTAACCATAATTTCCAAGTTTTAGCATCGTTGCCATTGTACTAAGCAAGATTACAGGATGTAGTAAGCCTATAATGTATTACATATATTTTGTGTTTAATGTTTATATAGTATTTCCCTAAAATGTAGTATGTAAAAATGTAAATCTGAGGTTTAGTTTTTTTAATACAATCCAATAAAACCTATAGAGATTATAAGCGTATACATAGCCTACCTGTTGTGTACCTGTCACACACTCACACACACAGATTTAATGTGAATTAAAAATGTGTTATTTCAGGTTTGGTGACGTCGGACTTTAGACATACAAGTTACTGAATGGTGCTGTGAGAAAAACATCTCTTTCGTCCTGAGGTACTCAAAGAAAAAGAGCACTAGCGCTCTCTACTGGTCATGAGAGATGACAGCACTATTTATGATCTGATCTGATCTGATCTGTCTGGCCTGCTAATAATTTTCCATAAATAAATCAAATTAAGCTTTCAATTTACAATGTAGCCTACAACTGTCCAAATATGAGAAATGTATTTTGCTCAAAATAGTCAATAGGTTAATATAGTATGTAGGTTAATGTACATCATGATGTGTATTGTGTAATATGTGCAAGGCGAGAGACTTCCATTTCATTAGCCGTAAATAACTAGAAAAATATCAAAATGCACCAAATAGTCAAAGTAAAGCAGTAACAAATGTGTTTATGAATACAATAATAAATTAATATGATAATAAATACCAGTTAGAAATAGTTACACAGTACAAAAGAGCCCCTCTTTTTTTGTGTGTGGATATTCTAATCCAAAATTCTTACATATTGTTCCTTTAATAGGAATATAGAACTCTGAACTCATCAAAAGCAACAACTTGAGTAACCATGACCATGTTCAGAGTGATAAAAGGCTGTGATAAGGCTCAGTAATTAATTTTTCATTTTTTTTTATAGTTAGTTACTAGTTCTTAATGAGGCTAATCTCATTCAGTAGCCTAATTATTGATCACCTAATCAGGAACTAACCGCAGTCTGATAACTTAATCTAGTTCACATTGCATTAGCAGAGCGTTTATTTTGTCTTCCCCATTCAATACTCATGTAGGCCTGGTTTCACAGACAGGGTTTAGCCTACTAAACCAGAATTAGGCTTTAGTTCAATTAGGATATTTAAGAAGCTTTTACTTAGCCTTGAAAAAAAAAAAAAAAATGGCTCTAAGATACAGCTCTGGAAAAAATTAAGAGATCACTGCAAAATTATCCGTTTCTCTGGGTTTACTATTTATAGGTATGTGTTTGGGTAAAATTAACATTTTTGTTTTATTCTATAAACTACTGACATTTTTCCCAAATTCCAAATAAAAATATTGTAATTTAGAGCATTTATTTGCCAAATGCAACAACTGGTCAAAATAACAAAAAATATGCAGTGGTCTCTTAATTTTTTCCAGAGCTGTATGTCAGTACAAGTTGCTGTTATTTTAAACCGCTCAAACATGCATTTTAGTCTGGGACTACACTGTAATGAATTGCTGTAAAAAAAAAATTACAGCATTATTTTACAGCTGCTGGCTGTTTTTTAATAATACAGCATATTGCTGTAAACTCCAATGCATTCTGGGGTCACATGTTGGTTTGACTCAAATTTGCAGTAAATTGACCGTTCATAATTTTAAAAAATACAGTTATTTACTGTAATCGGAGAATAGAGGGCAATTCTGTAAATTAAATTACAGTAACACTGCTGTAAATTTTACAGTAACTGGCTGGCAACCCTGCTGCCAGTATTATACTGTAAAAATTACAGCATTATTTTACAGCTGCTGGCTGTTTTTTAATAATACAGCATATTGCCATAAACTCCAATGCATTCTGGGGTCACATGTTGGTTTGACTCAAATTTGCAGTAAATTGACCGTTCATAATTTAAAAAAATACAGTTATTTACTGTAATCGGAGAATAGAGGGCAATTCTGTAAATTAAATTACAGTAACACTGCTGTAAATTTTACAGTAACTGGCTGGCAACCCTGCTGCCAGTATTATACTGTAAAAATTACAGCATTATTTTACAGCTGCTGGCTGTTTTTTTAATAATACAGCATATTGCCATAAACTCCAATGCATTCTGGGGTCACATGTTGGTTTGACTCAAATTTGCAGTAAATTGACCGTTCATAATTTTAAAAAATACAGTTATTTACTGTAATCGGAGAATAGAGGGCAATTCTGTAAATTAAATTACAGTAACACTGCTGTAAATTTTACAGTAACTGGCTGGCAACCCTGCTGCCAGTATTATACTGTAAAAATTACAGCATTATTTTACAGCTGCTGGCTGTTTTTTAATAATACAGCATATTGCCGTAAACTCCAATGCATTCTGGGGTCACATGTTGGTTTGACTCAAATTTGCAGTAAATTGACCGTTCATAATTTTAAAAAATACAGTTATTTACTGTAATCGGAGAATAGAGGGCAATTCTGTAAATTAAATTACAGTAACACTGCTGTAAATTTTACAGTAACTGGCTGGCAACCCTGCTGCCAGTATTATACTGTAAAAATTACAGCATTATTTTACAGCTGCTGGCTGTTTTTTTAATAATACAGCATATTGCCATAAACTCCAATGCATTCTGGGGTCACATGTTGGTTTGACTCAAATTTGCAGTAAATTGACCGTTCATAATTTTAAAAAATACAGTTATTTACTGTAATCGGAGAATAGAGGGCAATTCTGTAAATTAAATTACAGTAACACTGCTGTAAATTTTACAGTAACTGGCTGGCAACCCTGCTGCCAGTATTATACTGTAAAATTTACAGTAATTTTTTAACAGTGTAGGCTTAAGCCTTGTCTGTGAAACCTGTGGGTAAAATTAAAATTAAACTAAAACCGCAGTGAAATTGCGCTCAAGTGCTTTTCATTTGACAGCAGCTGATGATGTCATTTGTTTTGCTCTGTACCGGAAGCGCTGCTGTGACATCACGGGGGAAACTCAGCTGGACGAGCAGAAAACAAACAAACTCAAGCACTTCATCATAATCATCTTCATCATCGAGTGACTGCTGTCATCCGAGAGCAACGGGCTTCTTCAAACCGTCCGATCATTTCCGGTAAGTTCAACGACAGCTGAAGTGTTACAGAAATCACAACATCTGCAAGTTTATATAACCGCAAACTGCTGTCAGCCCAAGAAATGATATCGTTTTAGTCATCTTAATGTTGGGTTTAGTTGCTGCGAATATCATTTTACTGAAGGAATAAACACAGGCCACTGTTTACAGGTAGGCTACATTAAAAATGTAAAAGTGAAAGAGTGTCAATTTTAAGCCAATATTCCCCTCAATGTGTCATTTTTGATGTTGTATTCTCGTTTATATTGTTTTTGACCCGTTTCTTGTTTCTCTGTGGGTTTACGGTGAGACAGACAGGTCTTTGTTTGCTTCTTCCCATTTACATTGTGGTGTGAAACACACTTGTCAAATGTACTTTTTAATAACAATTGAGGTGAGGGTGAAGTTGTGTGTCTTTACTCATCTCTCTCCCTGTTCTTTCATTTAGCAGCAGTGTGAAACTGCACACAAAAATGTGAGCAGGTTCACTTTCTGTTTACATTTTTGTGTCAAGATGGCTGATGATTTGGTCTCCTGCCCTGCCGCTCGCCCCGCTCAGCCCTGTGCCAAGCAGAAATACCGCAGTAACGCACATTCCCAGGGTCTGCTAGACGGGCTCCTGATGCTGCGACAGGGGGGGATTCTGTTTGACGTGGTGCTTTTGGTGGAAGGAAAGCCCATCCAGGCTCACCGTATTCTCCTGGCGGCCTCGTGTGACTATTTCAGGTATGTTTGACTCTCTCTGAAAGTTAGGGACTTTTGATCTGACTTCATTGATCTGATCAAAAAGCAGTGCTGGTGTGAAGTATTATTGCAATTTAAATATTGTAATATTGTTATTCCGTGAGCGAAGCGGAATTTTACTCCATTCTTCAGAAATCAGTCAGATTTGCTGCTGAAGAATTATTATGAACAATATTGAGAAGAGTTGTCGTGTTTTTGCAGAAAGCGTGATAGTTTTTTTTTTTTTCAGGATTCTGTGATGAATAGGAAGCTCAAAAGGAAGAAGCATTTATTGGAAAATCTTACTAAATACTTTCGCTTATGATCAATTTAAAAGTGCCCTTTTAAAAATGATACTGACCCATATATATATATATAATCAGGGCTGGGTGGGTCACTTTTAAAATGTATTTCACTACAGATTACAAAATACATGCACGTATTTCGTTCCATTACTCAAGTTTAGTCACTTCATCGAAATACTTTGGAATACTAATAAGTGTGGAACAAACACAAAAAAGGTCATTGCATGTTTTTATCTCACAATTCTGACTTTTTACCTCAGAATTGCGTGATATAAAGTTGCAGTTGTGAGTTATAAAGTCAGAATTATGATATAAACTCACAATATTGAGAAAAGTCAGAATTATGAGAACTGAACTCATATACTAAATTCACAATTGCAAGAAAAAAAGTCAGTATTGCAAGTTTATATCTCCCAATTCTGACTTTATAACTTGCAATTGTGAGTTTAAATCTCGCAATTCTGAGAAAAATTGCAATGCAAATATATTTTTATATATTTTATAAATTCAGTCATTTTGTCTCGTTCAGGACAGAACTAAATAAAAATAACAACATTTTTATGATCAACATATTTTATGATAAATGTTGATGAAACTGAACTCGTCTTTTTCAGACGGTCAGAGTCAGAGAATCACCAATCGCTGTTTAAATGACATTAAAAGTTTATGCTATTGCTATAATTCAACCTTCACTCTGCTCTCACTGATGGAATGCGTTTCCTGGTGCTGGTCGCTATTTTTAATATTCACTTAGCAGTTTTGCAGTCCAGCAGTGTGACAAGTACTTTTCTAGAAGAGCAAATATTCTTAGTCTTTCAGTTAATATAACCAATAATTCTACAATAAATGTGAAAAGTACATCCTGAACATGTCAGAGATCAACTTTATGGGACTTCGTTTATATTTATTTATTTGTGTGGGGCAATGACACATTAAACTATCCATGAAGGCGTAATCCTTTAAAATAATTGTAAAATTCAGATTTAATGTATTTTTTAATTCAGAATTTAAAAAAAAACACTCATTATAGAAGATATGCATCTCATCGCAAGCCATTGTATGAATGAAATGCATTTTTGAATAAATATAAATTTAATTGTCTTTATTGTGAGACCTGACTCTCTCTCAACTCTCAGCATTCTCTTCTCCGAGTCCTATGTCTTTGTTTGTTTCGTGACATCTTTTTATACAGTTATAAGTGGTTTTTGGGCTTTTTCGCCTTTATTTAGATAGGACAGTAGGAGAACAGACAGGAAAATCATGGGAGAGGAATTGGACCGGGAAAAGACCTCGAGCCGGGACTCAAACTCGGGTCGACCAAAGTTCAACCGCACCACATGTCGGAGCACTTGCCCACGCGGCTAAGGCTCCGACCAAAAGATTGAGCAACATGATTATTGTTCCCCTGTACAGTCCTTCCGTCCTCTCTGTGTTTAGGGGTATGTTTGCCGGCGGTTTGCGGGAGATGCAGCAAACGGAGATCCCCGTTCATGGAGTCACTTACACGGCAATGATGAAACTGCTGGACTTCATCTACACCTCTGAGCTGGAGCTGGACCTGGACACGGTACAGGAAGTGCTGTGTGCGGCCACTCTGCTGCAGGTCCAAGATGTGATCGGCTTCTGCTGCGACTTCCTGTTCTCCTGGCTGGATGACGACAACATCCTGGAGGTGGAAAAGCTCGCCGACCTATACGGGCTGAACCAGCTCGGGGAGAAAATCCGCTCGTATCTGCTCAAAAACATCCAGACTTTCTCGCGGACGCCCGTGTATCGAAAGCTTCCTGCGGAAAAGATCCTGAGTGTCCTGTCCAGCAACGAGCTGGAGGTGAGCTCGGAGAACGATGTGTTTGAAGCAGCCCTGCACTACCATTACACACCTGAACAGGTGGAGAAGGATGAGGTTTGCTTACAGGTGAGAGACGGATGGGTCATTCTGGGTCTGTTTGGAGATCGTTTGTATCCATTTTTCAAGTGTTTGTACTTTATCAGAGTATTTTTAATTCACTGCATTCCATAAAAGCATACATTTCTTCATTATTTTGAACTGAACAACTCGCCACCCTCTAATGTAATAAAGGACATTTCACATCCAACAGACAACACCTAATAGGACTGTATGTGGCACATAGACTTCATTTAACTTAGCCATGATGGCTTCATCACATGGGAAATCAATACACAAATTATAATGATTTTTCCTAATTTAATTGAGATAAATGTGTGAACATAAAAGTGTCCTGTACACATGTTGTGGCATCAGCACTCATTTGTACACACATTTGGTTTTTTTGGCTCAGTGTTGGCCAAAGCTGGTCACATGAGCAGCATGCATGTGATGTTGAAGCTGGAGCCGGCCAATAATAAGCCAGCACAGAAGCTCTGCAACGAAACCAGCGTTCGAGACAAGGGAGAGATGAATCTGTTGAATAAAGTCATTATGTCGCCTCATAACATTAAGGTTGAACCTTTTTAGTTTTTGCTACTTTTTTGGAACTTGAATGTGGTAATTTCGTTGTTTTCTATTGATAATTTAAAAAAAAAAAAACATTTGGATTTCATCAAAAATATCTTACGGTCTTACGGGTGTGGAACGACATGTATCCTTTTAAGAGAAAAGGCCTGTTTGAGGGATTTTTCTTGACATCTGGCAACCCAAAACTGGAAAGATAGTGGAGGCGTGTTGCCAGTGTAAGTGTAACCCCTTACCCAGGCCCTACTCGCCTGCTCTGTGCGGGCCTCGAACCTGTGTCTCTGGCACGGTTGTCGAACTCTTTAACAAGAAGGCTGAAGGCTACAACCTGTTTGTTATACAACAAAATGGAAATGTGTGTTAAAAAAAAAAAAAAACTTTTTTTTAGCAGTGCAAATAACTCAACAATTATTTTTAATTAATTGAGAAAAGCTTTATCACAATGAAAATACGATTAATCGCGATTTGTTGCCACATATTTACAGATTTTCTATACAATTGTATGCACTAATATTTCCTGCTGGCTAGAATAAAATCAGTACTTTTTTTGTTTTTTTAAACACATTTAAATAATTAAGTACATTAAAAACTGAAATTTAGTACATTTACTGGAGGAATGATTTAATAGGGTATCTGTACTTTTACTCAAGCGCTTGAGTTGTGTACTTCATCCACAACTGTCGATGTTTATAACAAGTAAACTCTTCCTTCAGGATCCATTGCGGATGTTGGAGGCAGTGCGGTTCTGCCTGATGGAGAAGCATGTGTTGCAGCGCTTGCACAGCCGATTAAAACAGTGCTCGCTGCGGGACTCCGTGGCCGCCGCTCTACGTTACCACAGTCAGGAGCTGTGGCAGCCGGTGATGCAAACCCCGCTCACACAGCCTCGCTGTAGCTCCCAGTGCATTCTGGGATTTGGCGGCATGTATTCATCTAGCGCGCTGGTGGACAATGAAGAGCGGTTCCAGGTGTTCCATCCCTCCTGGGGGGAATGGCGTAGTTTGGCTGCAGACCGCGCTCCACGCATGTCCAACATGGGCATCGCGGTGCTCAATAACTTTGTGTACTTGATCGGTGGAGACAAGAACACCAGCGGCTTCCGTGCTGAATCTCGATGCTGGCGGTAAGTGATGCTGCATTGTGATGAAGTGCACCTATGCATCTAGAACATTGTTTGAAGAATAGTGCTTGGATTTAGTGTCGTTATAACTGTCTGCATTGGCATTCAATCCTCATATTTTAATATTTTGTTGAGTCACTTTTACCGCAATGACATCTTTGTTGGGGTATGAAAGAAGCAAGGTGATCTCTAGGGTTGCAAAATTCCAAGAATTTTCAAGGCTGGAAATTTTCCACGGGAATATATGGGAAGAAACGGGAATTAATGGGAATAAACAGCAAAATTGCAGGTTAGCCTATAACAGAGAAGTTGAATGAAGTTGGAAAAAAGAAATCTTGCAGCATAATCTTGGTTAAATCAACCTGATTTAATGCAATTTCAGATGATTTTTGTGATCGCATTCACACAGCACACTCACTGCAGGGCTATTGAGGCCACACCCCCCGCATGCACACTGTGCATTCCTCCATAACACATCTGATCAAAAATACAGAAAAAAAAAAAACAGTAATATTGTGAAATATTATTATGGTTTTCTATTTTAACATGATCAAAGCCTTCAGAAATCATTATAATATGCAGATTTGATAATGTTGCAAACAGTTGCGCTGCTTAATATGTTTTTTTTTTAGAACCTGTGATGCTTTTTTCAGCATTCTTTGATGAATAAAAAGTTAAAGAATTAAAGAAATATTTTTAACAATAAACGCTACTGTTCAAAATTTGGGGGTCAGTAATCTTTTTTTTTTTTTTTTCTTTTTTTTAAAATAAATTAATACTTTTATTCAGCAAGGGTGTGTGAAATTGATAAAAAAGTGATATTAAAGACTAGAAGATATTTCTATTTTGAATAAATGATGAACTTTTTATTCATCAAAGAATCCTGAAAAAAGGTTTGGAAAAAATATTAAGCAGCGGAACTAATGAGTATTATCAATCAGCGTATGATTGAATGATTTCTGAAGGGTCATGTGACACTGAAATAAATAACACACGCATAACAATTGCTGCAATGAAAATATATTTAATTAGAATTAATTGGATGCAAAAAAGGAATAACGACGTTATTTCATGTTATTATGACCAAATGAAAATGTTTATAGGTCTTTGCATATGATACATTTTATATTTTACATAAATTTACAATTAATTCCCATAAATTCTTGTTATGAAATATTTCCAAAGTTCCCGTGGAAAGTTTCCGGAAATCTACCGGAAACTTTACTCCCCTTTGCAACCACTGTCGTCTTTCATCACTTCTAATACTTAGTTGCCACTTGGGCTTTATATTCACATTAACACTCACAATATTGCAATACGTTTAAGTTGACACTCTAAAATGACTTGGCCATAGCAGGACATTCACTTTGAACTTTAGCTACTGCAATATGGCCTTGTGTTTGGGATTATTGGATTTGTATTAAATCCAAATCAGAGACCAATATAATCCAATAAGAGTGGATTGGATTATTGAACTTGTATATCCAAATCTGTATCACTGGAAGATCATTCATAGTTTGAAATCAGTTCCAAGATACTTCAATGACTCAAATATGAGTCCAGTGAACTCAGCATACCACATGATGAGCTAAAGTTTAGAAACAAAAATGTACCACTCATTAAATTAAACTATATAGGCACCTTCTCAAAGCAACTTACAAATGCACAAGCAATTTCTCACACGAGAGCCAAAAACACTCACAATATTGCAATACGTTTAAGTTGACAGTCTAAAATGACAAAAACAAAAACATTAAAAGCTAAAATGGAAATATATTTAAAAATGAATAAAAATTGCTAAAGCACATAACGAAATTGTTGAAATGAAAAATGGAAACTGAAAATATATTATCAAAGTATTAATAAATACTGTAAAAGTACACAAGTGGCACTGCACTTGATATAATTGACACATGAATACTTGCATCCTCAGTTACTGATGCCGGTCTCCTCTGTGGCTCGAAAAAAAAAAAAAAAAATATTTGAAGGAAAGCCTTTTCTAAGTAGTGTTTGTTTGATTTGGTTTCCACTTCCTGTTAACTGTACCACTGCTGTACAGTGTTGGGGGTGTTGTAATTACAAGTAGCGTTGGGTAACTTCCTCTAAAAAAGTAATTAATTACTAGCTACTAATTACATCTTCAACAGTGATTGTAATTAGTAGCTAGTGATTAAAGTAACTTGGGATACTTATTTGAAAAAGTAACTCATATTTCATTATAAATTTAAAAGTAGTGGCATTATTTTACTAGTTACTTTAAAAAGTAATCTGATTACATGTTACTCAGTGTTGTACACTGTAATTAGATTACTCTACTAATAACATCAGACGTTTCAATTTTTACATAGGATTGTTCTACAGTTTATACAGTGTTTAATACAATTACATCACAAGTAACCGTAATTAAATTACAGAAAAATGAAGAGTAATCCCTTACTTTGCTTTTTCAGTTAGTTTCACTTAGTAACGCACCGCACCCAACACTGAGTAACATGTAATCAGATTACTTTTTAAAGTAACTAGTAAAGTAACGCCATTACTTTTAAATTTATAATATAATATGAGTTACTTTTTCAAAAAAGTATCCCAAGTTACTTTGTTTTCACAATTATTTATTGATTTTTTTGATGTTTATTTATTGATTGATTGCACATACTACATTAAGTAAAAAAGCTACTTTTTTGGGGCCTGCCGTGTGTATATATAGTTTTATTTAATTCTATACCTTTTATTAAAAGCATGTCGTCAGAGCAACAAAATAAAGAACATCAATAAAGAAATATACTAGAACAAACTGTTTTTCTGTGTAGATATTGTTGCTTGTGTTGTAAACAATGGTCCGTTCATGAACTACTGAATGAGTTATGTCAGTTAGGTTGAGACGGAGCAGCTTTTCAATACAATCTTTTGTTTTGAACAGAGAGAATCTCAGTGGAAATTATTATTCACTTTGTCCCATATTAAATTAACACAGACAGCTGAAAAGACATGATTTGTAGTGATGCCTCAAACGAAATGCTTCTATTTGAATAATAACAATTGGAAAACATAGTTGAGTACAACAGGGCTTAAGAAAAAATGTGCTTTTCACTACTCCCAAAGTGTATAATTGCAGAAAAAAAAGAAAAGAAGTTTGTATTGAACATTGATGGCGCAACAGATTTTGTGTGAAAATAAATCATGAAAGGGATTCAAATGTAGTACTTCATTTACGGGAAATCCAAAGAGGAGACAAAAGCAGGCAAATGTCCAAGCACACTGAGATCAAGATGAACCGATCAGGGTTCAACAGCGAAGACAAGAACACAAGATCCAGAGCAAGAAGACAGGAACTACACAAGACTACACGAAGAATGCACAGGAAGACACTAGCGATGGGCGCTTTCGAAACACTGTTCCATATGAAACCTTTGTTTCATGCAAAACCATGTTTCAAATTGCCAAAGTCACGTGATTTCAGTAAACGAAGCTTTGTTACATCATAACTGTTTTGAAATATTTCTAAATTTTAATGGTTCACCGCAGTGAACCCATGAATCATGCGAATTCACCAAGATCGCCCCCCAGCGGCGAATCATTGAACAAGTGTCTGAGTATTAAAGGTGCAATATGTAAACTTTTGGCCGCTAGAGGGCGCATGTTCAAAACAACAACAACGGCGTACCTTGAATTATGGGAACTATAACTCCACCGCTAATTTAAATCAATCAGATGGGAATCAGAAATCATGATCATGGATGAGGCCAAATGTTTACATTTTTCATCATTTATAACTTTTATCCAAAGCGACTTACAAGGGGAGCAATTAGGGGTTTCATGTCTTGCTCAAGGCCACTTTAGTCATGGTATTGAAGGTGGAGAGAGTGCTGTTCATTCACAATCCCCACCTTCAATTCCTGCCGGCGTGGGAATCGAACCGGCAACCTTCAGATTACAAACCCGACTCCCTCACCACTAGGCCACGACTACCCCCCAATTTGATAATCTTTTAAGAAAAATTGGCCCAAACATCACCAAACAACAGATCTTCTGCGTGAAACCATCTCTCCTGCACAACGACTCAGTCTTTGTTTGAGGTAATTAGGCGATCGTTAGGGTAAGGGAAAGGATAAAGCCGATTGGATGGTTCTTGTCACATGACCTGCGGTGCGCTAGCCGCATTCTGAAAAGTTGAGATGTTTTCATCTCGTCGCGGCACATGCGCGCCTGGAAAAAACGAGCGTGCCGCACCGCATGAGTTCGGTTCCGCAAGCTTCCGTTTTGAGCGCGCTTGCCGCACATCTACATTGGAAATAATGAATATGCACGCGCAAAAGACGTGACATGTAAACGGCCCCCCTTGAAAACACCACTTAAACAAAGCCTATGTAAATGACTGAATGAACCAAATAATTAGTCCAGGTAATGAAGTCTTTAATGGAATGGCAATAGTCTGCCATGAGAGCCTACTGGTGGACAACTAGGGTACTGCAGCTAGTGAGTCGGGCTTGTAATCTGAAGGTTGTCGGTTCGATTCCCATACCGGCAGGAATTGAAGGTGGGGATTGAGATTAAACAGCATTCTCTCCACCTTTAATACCATGACTAAAGTGACCTTGAGCAAGACATCTAACCCCTAATTGCTCCCTTTGTAAGTCGCTTTGGATAAAAGCGTCTGCTAAATGATGAAAAATGAAAATGTAAAAAATGTAATGCATTGCTAAAAACCAGGGCAGAAAATATACAAAGACAATTAATGTTACATGAAACAAATGATATCATTCACATATTGCATTTGTGATCCATGTCATAACAGTATTTGATTCATTCCATTTTCTTCTCATCCAGATACGATCCCCGCCACAACAGCTGGTGTACTATCGAGCCTTTACGGCAACAGCATGCGGATCATTGCGTCTGTGTGGTTGATAAATACATCTACGCCATTGGAGGACGAGACTACACCAATGAACTGGACTGTGTGGAGCGCTACAACCCACAAACCAACACCTGGGAATATGTGGCGCCGCTGAAACGAGAGGTGAACGGTTTTGGATAAACCACTGAATACTCGTTTATGACATCCGATTTTGCTGATAGTGAACTACATCGGTTATCTATAGATATGCTAATATAAATATTACTATTACAGTCTCTCATATAGTCGAGGCAGGTCATGTGATCAAGGCTGGCAGTCAGCTCATTCATGGAGTAAGCAGCCAAGTCTATACTTTAAGCAGCTGAGGGATGCTGGATGGTGCTTGTTAATGGACGCTTGCATTACTATTAACGCGATTTTCCACACAGGTTGTTAAAATGTTCATTATTGTAGATTTATTTTACCGTTACTGGTTTTCATTTCCATGTAGGCAAGAACCCATTCAACAGTCAATAAATCCACCAGTCCTTCACCTTTACATTGACTTGCATAGCATGGTACAATCAACCTAGCGTAGCGGTCAAAAAACTGTGTGCACCTTCCCTCCAGCAACACCTGTTACCTGAAGGAAGGTTCCCACCTATATATTGTGAACAATCACCCAAGAGTGACCCCTACTGGACATACACATATTACATTTATAAGTAAAGGCCAAAAATGGCTCTTACATACCGGCCCCTAATTGGGATGAATCAACATACCAATTTCCAACTCATAACAAAGAGCCATAAACAAATAATGAGTACAATACACACATGATGCTTGTCACAAATCCTTAACCCACTGACTCATGTAAAAAGCAAAGTTTTGCTACAGGCCTGTCAATAACACTTGTCTTAGTTTGCAAGCGAACAGAGCGCACCAGCCCTTTCTTGTCAGGGAATGTTTCTAAAACTCTTCCGAGTAATTTATTAACACGGACAGTCAGAACAGCTGCAGTTAGCTCCAAGCGGGGAACAGTGACGGCCTTTAAAGGTGTTACTCGGGCCTTGCCCATGAGAAAGGAAACATGGATGTCACCGTTACTATTCTGTACTCCAAGGTAAGTGACTGTACCATGTCCCTGTTCGCTTGCATCGGAAAAATGATGAAGCTGTGAATGTGTGTCAGACCCATGAGTCATAGGCTTAACACAATTCTCTACTTTAAATTCAGAGAGTGCATTCAGTTCCTTCAACCACAGTGTCCAGCCATGCAAGATGTCATGGGGCACTGTCTCGTCCCATGCGATGTTCCCCCGGCATAGCTCCTGTAGCATGACTTTAGTAGGCAGAACTACTGGTGCCAAAAATCCAAGTGGATCGTATACTGAACTGGACACTGACAATTCCACGTCTTGTACAGGACTTCTCCTGAATCTCCATTTTAAACTTAAATGAGTCAGTTTCTGCACACCACAGCAACCCAAGAGCTCTCTCAACAGGCAGGCTGTCCTTGTCCAGATCCAGCTCCCTCCACTCTTTGGCTCGGCACTCATCAGGAAGGGTTTGCAAGACCGTGCGCTTGTTGCTAATCCACTTTGTCAGAGTAAAACCTCCTCGCTGACAGAGATTGGAAAGGTCTTGAACTAAGGAAACTGCTGCTTCTTCAGATGCCACACTCTTAAGGCAATCATCTACATAAAAATTCTCTTTGAGAGTTTGAAGAACCTCCTCACGGAATTCACATTGATAATCATCTGCTGTTTTTCTTAAAGCAAAAGCAGCACAACTTGGGGAGGAGACAGCCCCGAAAAGATGGACCGTCATACGAAACACTGACACTTCTTTTGTAAAGTCTCCATTCTGCCACCACAAAAAACGAAGGAAATCCCGGTCCTCTTCTGCTACCCTAACCTGATGAAACATTGCCTGTATGTCTCCCATGACAGCTACTGACTCCTGCCTAAATCTCAGGAGAACACCAAGCAATATACTTGTAAAATTGGGACCTTGCAGAAGGACATGATTTTATGGTGTTCCTTTGAATGCCGCACCACAATCAAAAACCACCCGCAGGTTCCTCTTCCTGGGATGACGTACACCATGGTGAGGAATATACCACACCCTGCCGCTGTCTCCTTTCAGCTGCTGAGTGGGCAATTGCTCTGCATACCCTTTGTTAATCATTTCTCTGACAAATGCTCCATACTCCTGGTAAAACTGCTTATCTCTCTGGAATCTCCTCTTCAACCCAAGTATCCGCTGTTTTGCCACAGAGAAGTTGTTAGGAAGATACACATTTGCCCTTTTAAATGGTAACTTCAAAGTGTAATGATTGTCCTCAAGCTTGACAGAACTCTCAGCAATCTCCAAGAATCTAATATCCTCTCTTGACAATCCTTGCTCTTCTACGACTTGCTCATTGAAGTCATGATTGTATTGTTTAAGCAACATCTCCTCCAGTCTACACACAGAAATCCTGTTAACCACTGCAGAACAGTCTTCATCCTCAAAGCTGCCTGCATTCAAATGGACCATTGACAACCCAACCTAATGCTGTTCTTATGGCATAAGGGCCATCCCCATGGCTATTTATGACCTCCCAAGGCTCCAACATCTTGGGAGAGTTGTTTCCAATCAACAACTCAACATCAGACATTATATGGGGAACTTTAACCTTAGCCAAGTAAGGCCACTTGGACAAATCTCCTTTAGATACAATGTTGTCAGAACTTACAGGCATTTGTTTTCTGTGTGAGCGTTTGTGGAAGCTGATAGAAGATGTTACCATCAATAGCAGATACTTCCAAACCTGAAAGTACAAATGCAGGTACAACCCTTTCCTGTCCCATAATTTGTAACAGAAACTGAGTTTTTCTACCAGAAAGATTAAGCCGCTGCATAAGGTTTTCAGTACAAAAGGTTGCCGAACGGCCAGGATCCAGAAATGCATACGTCTGGACTATCTGATCTCCTTTACTGGCCTCAACTTGAGCTGGTTAGATAGAAAGAAGACAGCGATCCTTTCCGGCCCCTGTATGACCACATGTTTCAGTGAATCCCAAGAACTTGCATGCCTCTGACTCCCTGGAGTTTATGTTTGAGTTGGCTATATTTCTGTCTACATGAAGCACAGTGGGATGGTGCTGACTACATATCCTACAAGTCAACCGCTTGCCACAGTTACAACTCATGTGCCCAGCACCTAAGCAACCAAAGCAAAGTTCTTTCTCCTTTAGAAATTCCATCTTTTCCCTATGCTTCTTCCTTTTAAATGATAGACAGTGCTCCAATTCATGATGCTTAGCACAACACAGACATACTGGAATCACTTTAGAATTACTTGATGGCAATTCCTTTCCCTTATTATTAGTAATTTCCCCAGATTCCACAGGTGCAACAGTAGTGGCAAAGATGTTTCCTTTCACTCTGCCTTCTGGACGTAGCTTTGGCCGATTAACAGGCCTCATGCAATTTGGCAAGTCTCTAATATCACCGATCAAAGGATCCATTAGAATGCCAACCTGTCTTTCAATAAATTGAACAAGATCTTTGAACAAAGCTCTGCAATTAGTAGTTTCCAGAATGTTATGTGCAACAGCTCTCCACCGTTCTCTGAGCTTGAAAGGCAATTTAGTTATAACGACTCTCATGTTGCTTGGCATATCTAACTCCTGAAGGTACTGCAACTCCTCAGAGACATTGCAGCAACCACACAGAAAGGGAGCACAAGACTGCAAAGCACTGACATCCTCCCCCTTTATTGAGGGCCAAGACAAGGCTCTTTCCAAATAAGCAGTGGCGATCTTATACTTATTGCCAAAATGTTCCTGCAATAACTGTTTTGCCTTGGCATAGCCGGAGTTAGGGGTCATGTGAAGACAACTGCGGACCAGCTCCCTAGGCTGTCCCCTAGTAAACTGCTCCAGGTAATATAAGCAATCCCTTTGACCCTTTGACTTGCCTTTTCTTCCACTCCCTTTTCAAATGCTCTTATAAATGAAACATACTGAAGAGGATCTCCATCAAACAAGGGAATGTCTCTTGCTGGGAAGGATGAACAACGTTGCTGTTGGACAAGTGCTGCTGTTATTTCATTTTGTCTTTGCATTAAGGTGACAACGTCACCACACTGACTCTCGATTTGTGGCTAAGAAATCACATGAGATGCAAGATGTCCACGAGACTGCACTAATGTCTGTTGGGAAATCCTATCAGATGCAAGAGGTCCATGAGATTGAGCTGATAGATGCTGAGAAATCCTGTCAGATGCAAGAGGTCCATGAGATTGCACTGATGTCTGTTGGGAAATCCTATCAGATGCAATAAGTCCATGAGGTTGAACTGATGCATCTCCTAGTATATGCTGGGAACTCAGTCTTTCTAAGTCAGTACATTCCTGCCAAGGCTGCTGACGAATGTTCTGATACGGCACAGAAGATGCCAAAGGAGGATCCACTGATAACACTTGATTTTCCATTTTACAACAGAGAGCAGATTCAAACTCCTCTGCCAATGGATTCAATATAATTGAGGATGCTTTCCCCCTTTCCCTTTCCAATTGAGAACGCGCATTATAAGAGGCTTTAGAAACACTGTGACTTTCAGAGGCCTGTAAAACTGAAAGTTTAGCAGTAGATTCTGCTAGCATTGCAATCAACTCCAGTTGCTCCTTTTTCCTCTTTATCATCTGCTCTTGCTCCTCCAAAGCATGTTTTTCCTTTGATGCTGCCATTCGAGTGAGCAGTGCAGCTTTATCTGCCTCAGCTATAAATCTGGCAGAAGAAACACTACTGCATGTACTTGCTTTACTTGAACGTTTACTACCAACATTTGAAATACTATCATGTGGATCGACACCATCACCCTTGTCATGCATGACGTCTTTTAAAGTAGGCCCAATTGCGCTTTCAGTACACGAGACCCACATTTTGACTTCAGACATAAAATCATTAGTCACAATCATTTTTGCTTTAAACCATGTCATGTTTCTCTTTCTCACTTTCAGGTAACATACCCATCAAAACCCCATGAATACCTTTTGCTTCATCACACGATTTTAAAAGATCATCAAAGGCACTTTTTACATCTTTTCCATTTCCTTGTTGCATCAGACCTTGCATATTTTTTCTTAAATTAGTAGCTTTAGTTAGTACAAGCTTTTCTATCACTCTGCAACCTTTCAACCTTTGCAACAAATGCTTTAGGAGTTCATTTCACAACACGTTCTTCTTTATCCAGTTGAACATCATCATTTAAAACACTCAACTGAGGCGTTTCCATAGGCCTGTGCTCACTTTCTGACACCTCCATAATCCACAGAAAGTCAACAAGCACGATCAACGCGATAATGAAACTAGTTCACACAGTTAATTATTTTCCTTGACAACCAATGCATTGGATTTATGTCCCATATGGTGTGCACAAAAAGTTAAATGGCCATTCAACAATAAGTAACGCTACTAAACATACCTCTTCACGTATGCAAAGCTCCTCTGCTGATGTTTATAGAACAGCTCCGGTGTCCTTTGTTGGCGCTGATGGATGGTCCTTAACCCAGAAGGAAAGACGTGTTTGTGTAATCCACAGATACGAACGCTGCGACGTCCTCTCGTCGTAGTTGCAGCTAATCTCAAATGTAAATGAAGTCGATGTAAAGCTCATTCAACAATCCAACTTAATTCCTTTCGGCAAATGTTGAAGCTCCAACATCATGTAGGCAAAGTTCCTTTTTAGGTCTATAAACAGTTTTTTGACTAATGCAAGCAGCCAAGTCTATACTTTAAGCAGCTGAGGGATGCTGGATGGTGCTTGTTAATGGACGCTTGCATTACTATTAACTGGATTTTCCACACAGGTCATTAAAATGTTCATTATTGTAGATTTATTTTACCGTTACTGGTTTTCATTTCCATGAAGGCAAGAATCCATGCAACAGTCAATAAATCCACCAGTCCTTCACCTTTACATTGACTTGCATAGCATGGTACAATCAACCTAGCGTAGCAGCCAAAAAACTGTGTGCACCTTCCCTCCAGCAACACCTGTTACCTGAAGGAAGGTTCCTACCTATATATTGTGAACAATCACCAAAGAGTGACCCCTACTGGACATACACATAACTTACATTTATAAGTAAAGAGTAAAAATGGCTCTTACACATGGCATTTGCCAATGCAAATCAGATACTTTGAAAATCACTTTCCTATTATTATACGACATCACTTACACACAGTTGTTTCTATTTTGCGCGTAAACACTGTACACAACCAGTCAAACTGGTTATGTTTTTGAAAGAAATACAGTAATATAATAATTAGACTGTAATTCTCCATTACATTGTTTCTATTCAGCCATTTTAAAGGTTCCTAATTTTGTTTACATGCATTTAAAAAATACGTGTCGGTGTCGGAAACCAAACGCTCAGAGACGATAACTTTATTTATCTATTAAACTTCACAGACCTTTTACGTTCACAAACGGCTATATTACTGCATTCACGGTCATGTCTGAAAAAGCATAATAGAGACACTTTAAGGATCACGTGACACTGCAGACTGGCATAATGCCAGCTAAAAATTCAGCTTTCTCATCACAGGAATAAATAACATTTGAAAATATATTAGAAAACAGTTGTTTTAAATCGCAATAATATTTCACTGTTTTTACTGTGTTTTTGATCAAATAAATGCAGCCTTGGTGAGGAAATGAAGCTATTAAAAAATCATCATTTTTCCACGATTTTTGGATGGGAGTGTAAGCTGCTAAATGTAGTTGCATAACAAACCGAATGTCCATTTACACTGTCACATGCCTCTGCAGGTATACGCCCACACTGGAGCAGTGATTGATGGGAAGATCTACATAGCATGTGGCCGGCGGGGAATGGCTTATCTAAAGGAGACCTACTGTTACGATCCCAGCGGCAATCACTGGAGCATGTGTGCTGAGGGTCCAGTGGAGCGCGCATGGCACGGCATGGCAGCAGTTAACGGCCGCGCTTATGTCATTGGAGGCAGCAACGATGGCTGCGGTTACCGACGAGACGTCCTCAAGGTACCCTGCTTCTGTACAGTTAACAATGACTGCATGTTTGATGCAAAACTTGTGTAAATTAAAATAAAGACAAAGCAAGACTCCAAAACTTATATATATTTGGTATATATATATATTATTGTTATTATTTTTTTTTTTTTTGTATATATATATATATATATATATATATAACTATATATGTCACATGATCATTCAAAAAAACATTCTAATTTGCAGATTTTTTATTATCATCGATGTTGAAAACATATTTTTGTGGAAACCATCATGAATTGAATTTTTTTAGGAATCTTTGATGAATAAAAAGTTCAAAAGAACAGAATTTATTTGAAATAAAATCTTTTTTGTAACATTATCAATGTCTTTACTGTCACTTTTGACCAATTAATCTTTGTTGAATCAAAGTTTACATTTTTTTTGGTGAAAAATCTTTTGAACAGTAGCTTAATACTGTTTTAATTCTTTAAATTTGAAAACCTTAAACTACATTTTTTATTTTTTTCCACATGTCATTCAACACTAAAATAATGATGAGAAACGAGGCTTTTCGAATTTTCAATCAATTGAACCAATTGCTTCATAAAATGATTCACCGTTTCGAAGCGCTTGAAACGCCACATGCTGGTGACGCCCACTGGTCAAAACTATGTAAACTCAGCCAAAACATACATAAAACACCTTTTACAAACCAATTGCAAATAATATATTGAAGGTGTAATCCGTTAAAAGCAATATAAAATCATTTAATACTATTATTAAATATGAGGTGTCTGTATATTGTTTTATTTTGTTAGATTCTCAAGCTTTTTTATGATGTAAATGTGCCATTTAAAATGTCTGAAACGAGACATACAGACCAGTGGTTCTCAACCTGCGGCACTGACAGGTCTCTCTGTCTGTATAGGTGGCGTGTTACAACCCGACAGCAGACGTGTGGTCTGTGGTTAGCCCGCTGCCTGCTGGGCACGGAGAGCCAGGTATAGCCGTCCTCGATGGAAGCATCTACATCCTGGGAGGAAGGTCGCACGACAAGGGCAGTCGGATGAAGTACGTTCACATTTATAACGCGGAGTTGGACCGGTGGGAGAGCGGAACAGCCCTCGAGGACCGTGTTTCGGGGATTTCAGCATGCGTCTTGCTCTTGCCGCAAGCAGCTATGGCCCAGGCACGCAGCTGGGAGCAAAGGGCTAAAGCATCATGGGAAGAGGTAGACTGGGAGGACTCGGACAACTCGAGCGAGGACTGATGGCATCAGGTAGGCTGCGAGGTGAGGGAATCGTGTGCTTTGTCGAAGTTTTGGGGGCGTTATAATCCAATTTTCAACAGTATGTGTAACCCTTCAGTGTGGAGATGTGGAAGTCTTGTCGTCTGTCCAGTGACTCGAGATAAGTTCTGGTTTAGATCATCTCCAGATCCCACTCTTTTCTCAATTTTAGGTTGTTTTGTCATGCTGAAGAGTTTCTTTCTGTTTTATGTCCAGAACTATGGGAAACTGGTGGGGATGCAAACACTGTACGTGCACTTTACAAATACAGGTGATTTGATTTTGTTTATAATGATGGTGCCTTTATTTTACAGATGTGTTTTGGTACGTCCAATGCCTTTTTTATTAATAGATTTGAATTAAGTGCAATAACATTTTTCAAAAGACGGCGCAGGGGTCGGCAACCCTTCCACACGAGCCACCGTTGACTGAGTGAAAATGGGCAACGAGGAATAATAATTTTGCTACGTATAGAGGAATTTTAAACAATTTGAAGTGTCATTCGGTTGCACCGAGGCCAATACAGCCAGTTCAATTTGTGATTAAAATATCTTAAAATGAAATGAAGGTATATATTGTTTATTCTTGCATGATTGTTTAACATCATGCATTAAAATTATGTGTAGAAGTCATCGCTTGGTCCCGAAAAATTCTTTTCATTGATGTCATTCGGAGTAACCAATATAAAGGGACCATTTTGGATCAAGTCATGTCGTCAACATCATGTGACAGGATGTGACATCATTCAGGCACCTGAAAAAGATCACATGGCAAACTCCATTAACTATTTGAAAAATGCACGTTTTCATTCGCTCATACATCAGGTCATTTGGTACAACCGCTGTAAAACATGGAGAATGTTGTAAGATTTCAAAAACTTGTACTAAGTATAAAATGTTGCTTTTGCTACAATTGTAGCTTTTACAATTCTAGCTGTATCAGCCTGAAAATATCGTCATTCGGTATAACCGAAAATTTGATTAAACCGAATTACGTTTTGTGTAAAAAACGACAAAAGCGGTGTTAATTGGTTATAAAAACCACATAATCTCAACGTTAACACTTATACTAATTATATCTCCAGGATGTTTTTCTTTTACACTTTTAAAAACCTTATTCGTCAATTGACCCGTACGCAAACAGAGAAAGAATTCTGTCACAGTGTGGCGCTTGGTGTCAGAAAGGTTGCCGACTGCTGCCCTGATGAATGCTGAATTACCGGTGTGTCGGCTGTTGGTTCGCTCCAAAGAAAATCAGTACCAATTGTAAAGTTCGGTCGGGTTATGGGCTAGTTTAACTGTTATTCAAGTGTTCCTCTGGTATCGTCTGCAATGTAAAAGTGATTCTGTTCAGAATTCCTTTGAATATTAAGCACTGATATAAAGCACTGCTTCTTACTGTTGGCTTTTTCTTTTATTTATTTGCCATCTTCGATATATCAGACGCATTGCCTCGAGACAAAATTAAATTCGACTGTGTTGAATGTCATAATCAGGATCATCAGCATATTAAATCTGAAAATCATTGATTTTATATTATTTTATTTTATATATGACATAAAATTATATAAATATACATTCACTCTACCTTCCCGATTCAAGACTTTATTTTGAAAATATTGCTGCAATTGCTAATTCGAATATTTTGTTCACATTTTAACTGCATTATTACCAATTGTTCATGAATGATCGCATTGACAATAAAGAGCAATTGTACTGCAGTTGTTTGGGTGGCTTTAAAGGTTTTCCGAACAATCTGAATGTTAAAGAAGCTGAGAAGTGACGTGATAATAAAGAGGGAATATTTTCTATCAGTGATGTGAAATTGATTCGGTGACAGATGATGGTGTTTTAACTGCCTCCACTGCATTAACACATGCTTCTCGTTTTAAAGTGACCCAGGGGAGCCTTTTAGAGCTGCACTTAAATGGGGTTTTTACACCTTAAACGTTTATGATCTCTGTCTTTCTTGCACACTCATCTCATTCGTTCACTTCGCCTAGACATAAAAACCCTTTCAGCGTCTTGTTTGTTTCTCTCTGACAACAATCTCATAGGGAGTATCATGTACTTGCAGCACTTAACAGTCAAGTTTGTATGACAAACACCATGCAAAATGTCCTTTTCCGGCTCCAGCCTTTGACATATTAAACTAGAAGCACACTAAACCTCACGTTAAATTCATTACGTGATGCTGTATAATTTACTGGGAAATCGCATGACAAATACAATGACGTTTTAAATGCATAAGATTAGATTTCATTTCTGATGCCGTATGAACATTTTCGTTCTACACGAAATGTTATTATACAATTTATTCAACCTGAGATACAATATGTACAAAATATATGAGCTAATGTAGAACAACAACAACAAAATAGGACATTCTTTGATATTAGACTTGTGACCTTTAGACAGCCACTAACAAAATCTGTGAATACATGTGAATGTTTTCTTAGAAACACAGAAAAAACTTCCCTGTCCATTACATGAATTTGACTTCTAATAGTTTAATGTGACCTCTCTCTGGCTCTCTCTCTTCTTGCAACATTTTATAATTATATTTAGACCCTGTTGTGGACATTTTTCATACTTGTAAGCAAGCTTAACTCTTTTCACGCCAGCATTTTTGATCATTTTCACAAAATTTTTGTGGCCCCCAATATATTTTATGCATGAATTTCTGAACATGTAATATATCAAAAGAAAGAACAGGGTCTCTGTTTTTTAAAAAAGAAAAAAAAAAGTTTTATTCTAGCTTCATGCATTAGTTTTTGTCATCACTTGAATGTTGTGGTTAAGTTTCATAAAACAAAAATCAACATTTTGAGCAAAAAAGATGAGAAAATTGCATTTTTGTCCAAAACTACAACATGCATAAGAAATGCTTTTATCGCTTGTTTCTGCTCCTTTTTTCCTGTGTTTTTATCCGGAGATTCTGTCCTCTTTCAGAATCCATAATAGCGCCCCCTACCGTATGACAGTGAGAACATGGATTGTCGGAAAATTCCGTTAATAGAGTGGAAAGAGTTGAGGCCTGGTGTTTTTTTTTTTTTAATGCGAATACTTCATTTGACGTGTACGTTTTGAGCAATCTCTTGCCATGAGTTAAAACCCATGTAAACATCTTTGCATTCTTTCATGTTACTTTCTAACCTTTTCACACACCCTTTCACGTCGCTGTAGCTTGCATGCGTTCCGGTCCGTTCTGTTCATGCACTTTTCCTTTGACTACCTTGTGAATCGACAAAAACCCGGTGTGGTGAGTCTCCCAGAAATCTCCTTTAGGACCCCGAGCGATCCCACCGGTTCAACGTGCTTTTAATGGGTAGTATTTTTAACCCCTGATATAATTCCTGCAAAATCGTGTTAGGATTTATATTGTTTAAAATGCATTATAATGACCATTAATGTATTTTAAATTACATTGTTCATATACTAGTACTGAAGATGTAGGTTTTTTAGTTAGCTTATGTACTAGCATAGCAAACATCTACCGAATTAGCCTTCTAGCTTAGCTTATTTTATATTACGTGTGTTTCTTGCTTCCAATATCTGCTCCCAGCTCGTTTTGTTATGAAATACATCAGCATTCATATTATATTTCAATAAGTTATAATTAGCCAAGACAAACAACTTTTGATTAGGCATTACCAACTGCACAGTAAAAACCCCAGAGTTAAATCAACTCTGCTCAGATAACATTTGGTCCCTCTCTAAATAGTGTAATAAAGTAACACTCTTCAGAGACTGAATGTCTTTTATCTTCAGTTGATTTCATCTAAGACTGTGGCTGAAGTCAGTTCTAGTTCTTGCGTTTCTCTATTCTTTAGTGATTCTGCTTGTTAACAGCAGGTGTTCATAAATAATGTTCAATCATCGCTTAATGAATTGCTTAATTATCTCATTAACTTGAACTCTGCTTCAGTGTTACTTCAACTCTATTTAGAGAGGGACCAAATGTTATCTGAGCAGAGTTGATTTAACTCTGGGGTTTTTACTGTCCTAAAGGAGAACCGATTCTCGATTTCTCATGACACCGGCGGTGTGCGTAAAAAGAAGTATATTTTAGGTTTTATGCTGCCTTCGCATGCTCTCGGTAAAAACTGCACATGAATGCCCTCCCATTTTGAAACTTTTATCACGAATGATCAAATTCCCAATAGCATGTGAAGGCAGCATTAACATAAGTAAAATGCATCAGGGTTTACCTTGTTCATGCCACAAAATACCCATATTTTTCTTTTTATGTTCCGAATTGCCTTGCTCATTAGTATAAAATAGAACACAGATGAAAGCATATTCTATATGAAGTTAAAATCAGCTAGTACAGATAGCTGAGGCAAGTCAAGATTTGTTGTGCCACAAAAGCAGTTTAGTAAATGCTTATCTGCAGTGTGTGAGTACCAAATAGCTGCTAAGCTTGTCTCAAAGATGCTAAAGAGCTCTGTAATGAATTGAGCTCGGCTAATTCTCCCACCCAGGACATACAAACACACAAATACACCTCCCTCCCCCCTTTACGGCGGTCATTAGCGCCTGACATCCGTGACGCAGCCATCAGCGTCCGTCTGCATTTGAGTGGTGAAAAGAGCCCTGATATCCCCCCCATTTTCACGCCTTTTAAGAGTCTTTCATGGGCACAGAGGGGCCTATGACATGCTTTGTTATGTAAGGTATTACCTTAAGTGTCCCAAGGACACAACATCAAATAATGTGTGTGTAGACAGACAGAGATAGGTGGGGTTCCAATTAGAGCCAACAAAAGGAGGGAAAAAGTGAAAGAAAAACAGAAATATGCAAAGTTGGAACAACCAACAAGCAAATGTGAGGAATTCTAAAAGAGAAAATGCAAAGGTTTTTGCGACATTTTTACAGAAAATTGAACTGAACTAAGGCCGTTTTCTAGGCATGAATTGCTTTCTCGGAAGTATTTTTAATCTAATTGAAATTAAATACCTGCTGGATATTTTTGGTGAACTGATAGTTCTGTTGTTTTATAATTTGGCAACATTGTGTGCAAATGAAGTTGTAAGAGCGTCTTATATTAATGATGCTACCTAGATATTTGGTTTGAATGTATCTGTTCAAGAGCCAATGAACTACAGAGATTATGGCAAATCACAATTAGGATCTCACACAGACCTTCAAAGTGCTCTCATTAACTCTTACAGCAGATGTTTGTCTACTTCACTTCCCCTCGAACCGAACTTCTTTATGACCCAATGAATATATCCATATATGAGAGCTTATTAGCTGCTCATTTCTTTCTTTGAAAAAGAAGACCATGACCGCAACATTTTTAAAGACATTTACTGACCATTCTGTATTTCAACATTGTAATTTCCAGACAGCGTTTTACACGACACGTTTCTCTTTTCAACAAAAATAATATTAAGTAGCAGCAAAAGAACACACAATAAATAGACGTCTCAGCAAAGCCAGGAAAACCAGTCCATTGTGGGTCCTCGGTACGCAGGCATTTGAGGTTTCAAGTCAAAAGTCCGCATTTTCAGATGCATTTAATGGGACGTCCTTTGGCACAATCGACAAGCACGCCGTCTTTGCTCAAAGCGGAAAGAATACAAAGACCCTCAGATCGACACGCACACTTGTCTTCAATTAAACCGAAGCAGCTTCTTTATTTTTTATTTGCATTTTTGCATCCAAGTTGACTCACAAACAAGTTCAGTTCGTGCCACTTCCTCATGACATTCACTCACTGTTCTTGAGTTTGTCTGGTGCTCGCAGGTCCATCATCTGGGTCGGGGCGTGAAGAACCAGGCCTCATTGTGCCGATCTCGTCCCGTCTCTTGTTCAACTCACCAGCACGAGTAAGAGAACAAAGGGTATTGGCTCCAGTCCCCTACATTTCCGTGGTGATACCCGTGATGGACGGCCTGGGTGCTGTAGTCGCTGGGTAGGTGATGATGAGGAGGTGCGGAGGGGGTATTGAGCGGACGCTGGCCCGCTCCACTGTCCCAGAGACTGTTCTGTGCTGTAGGGGGTGTAGAGAGGATGGTGGCCCAGCATACCTGGCTTGGCCTGGGCGATGGCCATGTTCAGCACGCCTGTGTAGTCCTGGTGCCCCGCGGAGGGATGCGGCGGGCAGGGGGGGAGGCCGAACTCCGGGGCGGAGGGCTTGCTGGAGGTGTCGTGATCAGGCACGGTGGCGACATCCGGCACACGGGACTCAAAGCTGGAGCGGCCGGTGCTTCCACATCCGCCGCCGCCGCTGCTGCTGCTGCCAGCGCTGGAGGAGGACGGAGACGGGGACTTGCCGTATTCATGAAATCTGTGAAAAGATTAAGATTTTATCACCGAGACATTGACGAGGCAGAACGTAGCAGGATATGAGGTCAGCGCTAGGTACCTGTAAGGCTGGTACGTGTTCTGTCCAGGTACGAGCTGTTCAGAGGTGTACATGTCTCGAGGGTCCGAGCTCAGCGGGGAATCTACACGGAGAGTGTGGCCGCTGTCCCGGTCGCACACACCCCCCCACGGGGAGTACCGCTCGGCCTTCACCTCCGACTCCTTACGGCCCGCGTGTTCGTCATCCAGACCGTCACATGCAGACTGCTGGATATCTGAGGAGGTCAATATCAAGTTAGTCATTTGTAACTATCCATACTTTGTATGAATTCAAATTTGAAGACAATTACCTCGTGGGCTTCCGTGTTCAGAGTCTTTTGGCGCGTTCATTTTCTTTCCAACTCTCTCAGGATCAGGCAGACTTCTGTTTGCTCGTCTGTGAAAGGAAAGTTCAATGAAGTGAACTATTGAACTTGAAAAAAAATGTTTTCTACTTTACGTATTTTCTTTGCTTTTGTATTGTTATTCAAGTCTCTTACCGGCTATAATCCATAAATGCTGGGTCAAAAACAACCCAAGTTGGGTTGAAACCCAGCGATTGGGTTCAATGTTTGCCCAAAAGTTTTATTTAAGTCAGCTATTGTTTAAAAATGACTATATGTCTGGCTTAAAATGAACCCAAAATAGGTTGGAAATTAAAAATCAGATGCATAATTACTAGAGGCAACAATAATAATTAAAAGGCGACCATTTATTAAAGCAACTTAATACATATGTGTTCTATATAAATTCTATAAAAAATAAATGTTAATTTCCAACATATTTTGGGTTCATTTTAAGCAAGTAAATACAGTAATTTTTAAACAATAGTTGAGTTAAATAAAACTACCCAGCACTTTGGGCAAACGTTTAACCCAACTGCTGGGTTTGTCCATTTTCAACCCAGCCTTTTTTTTTTTTTAATGTATGATGGCTTGTTTTCTACATTTTAGAAAGTAGTTGGAATAGAATCTATTTTAAGAGCAAGCGGTAATGAAAATAAAATATAACATCAAGATGAAATTACCTTTTAGAGTTTGTACCCTCATCTCTGAATCCTTTGGCAAAGGGATTGTGGTCGATTTTCAGCTTTGTAATCTGTGACAGAAATATGTTCATTTCTTTTTTTTTATACATTAGAACAAATCACAAACAGTGAACAATGATTCCTTGACAACAGCATTGACTCGAAAAATAAAAATAAAATAACCAGTAAAAAACCATTAAAGTAAACGAGTAGAAAGAAAACACAACACCATTATATGAAAATCAAAGAATCCAATAGCAAATAAGTAAAAGTTCCTCACTGATTAATTAGTTTTTAATGCAAATAAGTTCATTTCGAATTTAATTTGCCAAAATTATGTGCATAAAAACAAGTTTTCCCCAATATTCAGGATAGCGGGCAGTCGCATCCGTTTTTAAACTTTTATGTTTAAGTGTTTAAAAGTCTCACCTTTGTGTTCTGGTACGCAGTGACCGCAGTGAAGGTCGTCTCGGTGAAGGTAAAGGTCTGGAAGACGCTCCAGCGTACACTGTACAGATCATCCGCCTGGACGATATGGAAACGTGGATGGTAGCGGTGCATGGAGTGAAGGATAATCTGAATGAAAAACAGATGAAATCAAATTCAAAATCAAATTACTATTGAACGTGTGTAAGATTCAGAGTGGGACGCTCACATGTCCGTGCTGGTCCAGGGCATTGTTGGTAAGCTTGAGTTTGAGGAAGGACACGGGCTGTTTCATCCAATGGCTGCCGGGCGCTGGAGAATCGGGGTGGAGGTACGTCCTGTAGGGCGGCTGAGGCTCGGCCTTACCTGCGACTTCCCACTTGTCCTTGTTCCACTGTGGAAAAATAAGCATTTCATTGAACGGCTAACTACAGCTTCTACATTGGCCGTGCCATAAGGTGCCAGGGGTGCTGGGGTGTGAGAGTATGTGTGAACGAGAGTATGTGTTGAGCTAAAAACCCCCCATTGGGTTCTGTAAAAACAGGAAGAGTTGGGGCTCTTTGAAGTTGAGGAGCGCAATCAGTGGTGAGAACGTTCCGCGGAGACACGTGTGACAACGTCCCCCTAACGCTCCAGCCATTCACGATCGACTCCCAATTCAACCGCTCATTTCAATAGGACTAGATGGGTCGAATCCATTCAAATGGATAAGCTTTAAAATCGGCCATCGCTACACTGAGAGTCGGTATCTGATTGAGAGTGAGGTTCTAACCTTATATCTGAGACCATCTTCAGGTACCATGTCCACCAGCAAGATGTACTTTGCATATGGAACCAATCCAGACAAGCTGATTTTGCAGTGTGGAAACATCCTCCTGTGATATAAGCATTCAAAAGTAAAGGTTAGCTAAGAATTAAGGTCTCGCACACGCGTAGTCGATCCGAAACTCGAGGTTCTAAGACATACCTGCCAGGTTTGGTGATGATCATCTCAGTGCCGATCTCATGGAAGGATCTCCACAGATCCGGATCCTCTAGAGTCATTCGGATGTTGCCTTGGAGATAGGAATCACCGGCTCCAGCCATGGAAGGCGGAGGAGGGAGGCTGAAATTGTGCTTGAGGTCTGAGAAAAGGTGGAATATTTGAGATGCAACAAGTCCAAAAAGACAATGAAGATAAGCGTGCAAATGCTCGAGGGTTCAAACAAGCACTCACCTCTGATAGCCTGCATTGTTTGGGCGTCCGAAAAGATGTCCTCCAGAAGAAAAGGAGATGATAAATAAGCAAACACTAGTTCTGTTAAAACATGCTTCTGTTCGAGTTAATTCCAACGATTAAGTCCAAGGATGAAGTGTGTCCTGTCTGTCTGTCTGTTCCTTCTGCCACAGAAGCAGAGGAGGTGTCCCACAGCTTTTTAAGCGGGTTCTGGATGTGGGTGGGGCTTGAACCCCCATTCCCAGCCTTTGAAGTGACACGGTGATGAGTCAATGTCACGATCCTATTGGTCGATGGACAGAATCAAAGAGAGTTAGCAGAGCCTTGATAGAGTCCCAACAGGAAGGGGACAAGCAGAGGAAACATGTCTTTATGAACTGCTAAAGGACTTTTAAACAAATACGGACAGGCCCAAAGAATACAGGATGGCAAATCAAGCACAAAATTCCCTTCATTAATCCAGCTAATGTGAGGAAGAGCAAAGACTTCACCTTCTAATTGACAGCGTTGACCTCTTCACACAAACATAATCTGACACACTCAACACTTGTGTTCGCTAATTCACACACACATATCCGCCAATTCTCACGGAAGCTATACAGACACCAGCTCTTGATTTTTACAACCAGCTCAAAGGCCGTGGTAAATCATTTGAAACGCAATTGATGTTGAAACTTTTCATATGTTATGAACTCGTCTGCAGAACCAACTTAACCTTCATGAAAAGTGGCTTTGGATTATGGCGGTCATTTGAGACAAATATTGACATACACATTTTCTTGGAGTGGCTATATGGTTCTTTGGAGATTAAAATGTAGTTGATGTTGGATTATTGAATTTGCTTGGAGCTTGTTTTTAGAGAACTATGGAACTTTAAACGTGGCATCGTGCTTTAAAATAAACCATCTTTTGTTTTTAGTGGATTGATTTGACTTATTTAAAGCATTCTGAATCATTTTGGATTCTCCAAAGAACCTTTAAAAGAACCGTGCATTTTCTTTAGAAGCTTGAAATCTTTTTGCATCGAAGAGGTTCTATTGATATTAAAGGTTGTGGAACCATAGATGCCAATGAAGTAAAAAAAAAGCTACAAAAAAGCAACCAATGTTCTAATTTTGATTGAATCATGTCACCGATTGTCTCTGTGAAAGCGGCGATATAGTCGTCACATGAAGTCGTTATAGGGTTAAGGCAGAAAGCAAACCCTGGAGTAAATCTACAGGTGAGCTTCTCTACAGGTATGCGTGTTTGGTGGGAGGGAGGGAGGTTTGCGTATTCAGTGTGTCTAGACGTGATCGTTCCTTGATGGTTAATCTCATTAGGAAGAACTGCTCTCTGCTCTCGGGCTTTCTATTCATGCAGAGAGAGATACATAGAGAGGCACAGACAGATAGGGAACAGAAAATGCAAGAGAGTTCCAACAAGAATTGAGGCTACTTTAGCAGCTCACAGGCTGTCAGAACCACTTATCCACAGATTCATGTCTTTTTTTTTTCCCCAGAGTAAACCTGAATAGGGACAATTTACTTGTATGAACGTCGGTCATTGTTATGCATGTGCGACTATATGCTGAAACGAGCGCTTGACTGACTCTGGTAATAGTTGTAGTTGAGGAAGTGATGGGGGAATAGGACCTCAATGGCTTAAAGATTATACAGGAATGGGCGGCCCTTAATAGACTTTGTGGAGACTAAAAATGAAGTTTTTAAAATTAAAGTTATGTTAAATAAGGAAAGGGCAAAGATTCTGCAAAATTGTAACACTGATCGTGTGAGCTCAAGTATTGCTGTCTTTACAGTAAAATTACAGGAAAGTTATCTAATTGTTTTCCAATATATGATTCTTAGTGGATTCTGACCCAAATTGAACACAAATGCTATATATACTTATATATATATATATATATATATATGTGTGTGTGTGTGTGTGTGTGTGTGTATATATGTATGTATATATATATATATGTGTGTGTGTGTATATATATATATAAATGTGTGTATATGTAAAATGTATATGTAAATGTATATATCCTATAAATACTTTAGGATTGATTCAAAAGAGGATCCAATGATTGATGAAACCGACTAGTTCTGGTGTTCTAACCCTCAGAAAACACAATCTGCAGTTTGTTCTGTTTCTCCGCCCCGGTATAGAGCACTGTTAGCACAACTCTTTCTTATGCTAAACATTAACTCCAGCGAAACACACACTTAATCACCACCATTTCCTACATTTGCAAGAACTCTTAAAAGGACTGAAGCTTTTGAGAACAAATACTGCCATATATAAAAGACCCCAAGAAATGATTGTTATAATTGACGGCATATTGTGGATACATACTGTGAATATGTGTACGCTAAAAAATGCTGGGTTAAAAACAACCCAAGTTGGGTTAAAAATTGACAAACCCAGCGGTTGGGTTCAATGTCTGCCCAAATTGCTGGGCGGGTTTATTTAACCCAACTATTGTATGTCTGGCTTAAAATGAACACTTAATTATAGAGGCAACAATAATAATCAAAAGGTGAGCATTTATTTCATTTTTGTTCATTAAACGTATTGAAAATTAACATGAACAAGACGTTAAATTTATTAATAAATGTTCCAACATATTTTGGGTTCATTTTAAGTGAGTAATAGAGTCATTTAAAAAAAAAAAAAAAAAAAAAAAAAAAAAAAAAAAATAGTTGAGTTAAATAAAACTATCCAGCACTTTGGACAAGCGTTTAACCCAATTGCTGCATTTGTCCATTTTCAACCCAACTTGGGTTGTTTTTAACCCAAGTGTAGTCATTGGAAGAGATTTGACTCTTTTTTTACACATTCAAGTCAATGATCATTTAAAATGCATAATCTTTCTTTGAAGTTATTAACCCGAAAAATGGAAAAGTTCTCTTGATTTTGATCAGCTAGAATTGATGAACATATTAATTCTCCATATCCAAAAAGTGCATTGATATTACAATGGTTTCCTGGACGTGTACTAAGGTAAAATTTACCATACACCATGGCAATAGCGTAATATTCTTTGCAGTACCTTGGAAAACCATGGGTACGTGAATATGGTAGTCATTTAGCGCAATGGTATATATATATATATATATATATATATATATCAAATTACCATGGCATTACCATCTCATACCTTCACTGAATCATGGGACCAGAACACGACTATTTTGTAATGCCTGAATTATTTTAAATTGGATATATTATATAGCAAGACACAATAATAATGAACACATTTATAAATGAGTTATTAATGTATAATAAATGTGTTATAACACATTTTTCAGTCATCAGCTCTCCTAACACAAAATGCAGTCTTGTTATCATCCTGAGTGCATTTCTCCATATTGATCAACAGCAAATGAACCTAAAGTGTGTTTTAACTGTTATTGGAAGTAATAAAACAGATTAAAACACTCGCTCTTGGAGCAGCAGTTAAATCAGAGTTGCCTTTTTTTACAAGCTGAAAGCCATCAATAGCTGCGAATGTATTGACTGAGAATATAAGGACGTCTAAAAGGATTTGTATTAGTCTTAATAGTCCAATTCATCTAAGATCCCTCACAGCTCTCTGGAGATTAACGCGAGAGGCCTAAACAGCAGAAGACATTAGCCAAGCACACGTTTAGCTATCTTTCCATCATGAAGGTGTTTCCTTCAGCTGAAACCGGTCAGTAAGATTCACACATGACGCGTGGCTCTCCTCACTCCTCTGAGGTTATAGACACATTTCTGAGGGACGAGTGATTCGCTCTCTTACCCGAATCCAACAGTAGCACACTTATATTAGTACGTCATTTTAGTGCAAGTTTTACACTACATTAGAAATAATGGTTGGACAGGGGTGAAAATGACTTATTATAGCCTTATAATACCTATTCAATTATTTTTGTACATTTCTGATTTACTCGAGTGCAATTGAATTTCCAAGTCAAAATCTGCATTCATTTACACTTCTAATTTTTGTTTTTGTTTTGCAGATTTCCATAATTGAAATCTTTACTTTTTTGTTGAGTTGACATGATTGTACTCCTGTTTGAATTTTAAATTTTTATCTGTCAGAACAACATAATCAGTGATCAAAATGAATGTTTTAATCATAGAAGACGGACAGACCCAACTGTCCATAAACGACTACATTTAAGTGTCAAAAAGCAAATCCAGGAACAGGTTTCAGTTAAACATCTGCAGTGTCCTACACTGTAAAAATGATTTTACGGCAAATGATTTGAACATAAAAGAACTTTCTACTTCAAAATGTTTGTAACTTTGTAATTATTTGTGCAATTTACTAGCACTTTCTTAGTGAAAATTGTTTCAAAGTACAGTTGAGCTCTTGTAGAATGTGCAAAAATGTTAATAATTTCAAAAGGATCGTGCAAATTGCATGTTTTTTTTTTTTTTTATTTAAAACTTTTTGAATTGGATGAACGTTATAAATTGTACTTTTTTTGTCTTCTGGGAAACGATTGCAGTACTAAATGAAAAAGATGTGATCTTTAAACAAAATAAGAAAAACGTGCACCTCATCGTGCTCAAAAGTTTTCACCCCCCGACTCTTAATGCATCAGTGAATGTTTCAACCTTTTTTTTAATAGTTGCATTTGAGTCCCTCAGTATGAAAACATGGACCTCAAAATCATAGTCATTGTTGGAAAGGATTCAAATATGCAGAAGATGCTGGGATTTTTCTGAACAACAGAGCTCAGTTTAGCTGCCTCATGAACATCCATCACAGAACAAAAACACATCAGGGAACGACAGCATTCAGAATCAAGGGTATGTAATCTTTTGAACGGGGTCATTTTTTTTTTTTTTTTATAAATTCAGCTATTTTGTTAAACAACTACTATGTGAAATAGTTTATTCAGAAAAAAATAACATGCAATTTTCATGATCCTTCTGATTTTGGGTTTTAAAGAGTTGATTCTTAGATTCTATATAGAATCTTATAATTATACATTTTATGAAATAAGCAGCTTGTAAACGTACTTTATCTCTAGAAAAACGTGACCGTATTACTGCAATCATTTAACACATAGAACCTTCTTGGCATAAAGGGTTCATTAATATCGAGTCAATAACTTTCTGATATTGTATTACCAAATTTACACAAAAATCCAGATGCATTAAAATGCCCTAAAAGTTGAGCTCAGGATATTGCTGGCAAAGCCAAGGTCATGTTTGATTGGACACGCAGTAATAAAATATATAGCTTGAAATAAAATCTCTTGAGCTGAATGCTTTCTCTGTTAGCCCTCGGAGACAAAGAGTAGCATTTTGACTAGAAGAAATGTGAAGGTGTTCATATGTAGTTTTGATGTGAAAAGTTAATGCATTTACATCTTAAACACGGTGAGGAAACAAACTGCACTTTGAAGCTCAACAACTAGAGTTCGCCGAAGGTAGAAAAATGGCAGGTAGAGAGAGAGAAACGCCATCTTTGTAGCATTTTCTTTATTTTTATTTTGGTGGCTCATTCAGTTTGTATGTTTTTGTACAACTACACTGTTAAAAAATTACTGTAAATTTCACTGGCAGCAGGGTTATTTACAGTAATTTAATTTACAGAATTTCCCTGTATTCTCCGATTACAGTAAATAACTGTATTTTTTTAAATGACGAAGGGTCAATTTACAGCAATTTTCTGTAAATTTGAGTCAAACCAACACGTGACCCCAGAATGCATTGGAGTTTACAGCAATATGCTGTATTATTACAAAAACAGCCAGCGGCTGTAAAATAATGCTGTAATTTTTACAGTAATTCATTAGTGTATGCTTGTTTCCCCCGCAAGATCAGGTTGGAGATCGAGTTGAGCTTATCTGCTGGTGTGTGAAACGCTAATGTCTTCTGCTGTGCTGTCATTTGAAACAAGTCAGTCGTTGAATCGCACACCAGCCTCCATAAGGCCAGGGATGCGAGACACGGATTCGCTAGCTTATTAACACCCTCGAGGTGCTTCTACGCCTGAAATCAGACACATTAGATGGGTTTAATTAAAATCTGGAAGATTACGATAAGAGTCGTTTCTGTATAAAATGCTCCTTTTCTAGTACGCTTTACAATGCAAATACTCTCCCATGGCGCGCTGGTGACGGCACAAACTTGAGCTGCGAAAGGTCAAGCTTCACCTCTGACTTTTCCTTAACCCTCCGAATCCGTGAAATGCGTCATAAAATGATTCATATCCCCTTTGATCAGGTTAAAACATCATTAATGTGTAACTGAAAACACATGGCTGCTCTGTAGAGGAAACGTAAGCTTGCCTGAAGTGTCGCATCTAAACGTTGCAGGGGTTTCCTACTGTAGACCCCACAGGGATCAAGAGAGTCCCGCTGGGCTGGATGTGAGCTTTTGGACTCCAGCAGCTGATCTGGAACCAGTTTGGGCTGGTGCTTTTTAGGACGGGGTGGAGGATGGCACAATGTCACGGCCAAGACCGCCGCACTGAGCTCTCTTGTGAACGCTCTTCTGATGCATTTTAGCTCGAGAGAAAGAGAAAACGCAGTTTTATTATTATGCCAGTGAATTGCAATGAGACGTGCAGTGCTGGAAAGAATAAAACACTCACTCGCTCAGATTTTGAGCTTTACATCTGCATCCATCCCGTGTCGCAGACACTGAAGTCAGGAGGTGTTAGCCGCCTCTGCCATTTGCTGCGCCTTGTGTGGACGTATCGTCACTCAATAGTTTAACAGCTGCCAATACACAGGCGCTCAGGGCTGGGATCAGACGGCTGAGGGGTCTATAAAGAGCCCCCCTGCCATGGGCCGACGAGAAATCTCACACCTTTCCCTGGCATTAGCTATGCAATCTTCCCTTTTGATGCTGGAACTGGCCACTTTAAGTGCTCAGGTACGGGCCGTGGTGGGGGACGCTGAGGCACAGCGCCGGCTGGACACGATTCTGGAGCATCAATGATACGCGTGCGCTCAAACGCTTTCAGAAAGTAAACCGATGCCGCAAACGTACTAAACACGTTTTACGGGGTTCCCGGTTGGTTTGAAGCATGTCGGTGATTTCCTTATCCAGTGATCTCTCACGAAAAATGTTTTAGAATGAAATAATGTATATTTAGGACTCGTTAGGATTGAGTTCTGTCCTATTTTATTCATTCATTTGAACTAATTCTGGTCATTTTTATATTCCCGCCGATCTCCAGAATTTCTAGGACTGTGGGAACATGATATTTTAAAATGGTGCTAATTTGCATTTAATAAAACATGTTTAAATCCCAGGGAATGTCTGGTGAAATGTATACCTTTTATGCAATGTAAGTATTATCTGTCAAATGCATAAATGTAATATATTACGAGGCCATTTTTTTAAATTCCTTACATTTTTCTGTACTGTATTATAAAGACCTAAATGTCTGACAAAGTTCAAAGATCAACTGCAGTGTTATTTGAACATTATTTATTTACTTTTGTAGTATTGATCAATATTTTGAATTAGCTTTTATCTTTTCAGTTTAAGTTATTTTGATATGCTTTTATTAGTTTGTTTTTATTGATCATTTCTATAGAGCTTTAATTTATTTTAGTAGAATTTCAGTGCAAGATTTCTAATGCTGAGCTATTTCCATCTAAAATTTATATTTCATTTTATCTCTGCTTTATTTCAATAAAAGAACGTTTTTTATTAGTACAGAGCCCCACACATGACATGCAACAAAAAAGTAAATCGTACGCATGATTTACTAATTCGTTCCATCGATTTGCTAAATCGTACGCATGATTTACTAATTCGTTCCATCGATTTGCTAAATCATACGCATGATTTACTAATTCGTTCCATCGATTTGCTAAATCGTACGCATGATTTACTAATTCGTTCCATCGATTTGCTAAATCGTACGCATGATTTACTAATTCGTTCCATCGATTTGCTAAATCGTACACATGATTTACTAATTCGTTCCATCGATTTGCTAAATCGTACGCATGATTTACTAATTCGTTCCATCGATTTGCTAAATCGTACGCATGATTTACTAATTCGTTCCATCGATTTGCTAAATCGTACGCATGATTTACTAATTCGTTCCATCGATTTGCTAAATCGTACGCATGATTTACTAATTCGTTCCATCGATTTGCTAAATCGTACGCATGATTTACTAATTCGCTCCATCGATTTGCTAAATCGTACGAATGATTTACTAATTCGTTCCATCGATTTGCTAAATCGTACGCATGATTTACTAATTCGTTCCATCGATTTGCTAAATCGTACGCATGATTTACTAATTCGTTCCATCGATTTGCTAAATCGTACGCATGATTTACTAATTCGTTCCATCGATTTGCTAAATCGTACGCATGATTTACTAATTCGTTCCATCGATTTGCTAAATCGTACGCATGATTTACTAATTCGTTCCATCGATTTGCTAAATCGTACGCATGATTTACTAATTCGTTCCATCGATTTGCTAAATCGTACGCATGATTTACTAATTCGTTCCATCGATTTGCTAAATCGTACGCATGATTTACTAATTCGTTCCATCGATTTGCTAAATCGTACGCATGATTTACTAATTCGTTCCATCGATTTGCTAAATCGTACGCATGATTTACTAATTCGTTCCATCGATTTGCTAAATCGTACGCATGATTTACTAATTCGTTCCATCGATTTGCTAAATCATACGCATGATTTACTAATTCGTTCCATCGATTTGCTAAATCGTACGCATGATTTACTAATTCGTTCCATCGATTTGCTAAATCGTACAAATGATTTACTAATTCGTTCCATTGATTTGCTAAATCGTACGCATGATTCACTATTTCATTCCATCGATTTGCTAAATCGTACACATGATTTACTAATTCGTTCCATCGATTTGCTAAATCGTACGCATGATTCACTATTTCATTCCATCGATTTGCTAAATCGTACAAATGATTTACTAATTCGTTCCATCGATTTGCTAAATCGTACGCATGATTCACTATTTCATTCCATCGATTTGCTAAATCGTACAAATGATTTACTAATTCGTTCCATCGATTTGCTAAATCGTACGCATGATTCACTATTTCATTCCATCGATTTGCTAAATCGTACGCATGATTTACTAATTCGTTCCATCGATTTGCTAAATCGTACGCATGATTTACTAATTCGTTCCATCGATTTGCTAAATCGTACGCATGATTTACTAATTCGTTCCATCGATTTGCTAAATCGTGCGCATGATTTACTAATTCGTTCCATCGATTTGCTAAATCGTACGCATGATTTACTAATTCGTTCCATCGATTTGCTAAATCGTACGCATGATTTACTAGTTCGTTCCATCGATTTGCTAAATCATACGCATGATTTACTATTTCGTTCCATCGATTTGCTAAATCGTACGCATGATTCACTATTTCATTCCATCGATTTGCTAAATCGTACGCATGATTTACTAATTCATTCCATCGATTTGCTAAATCGTACGCATGATTTACTAATTCGTTCCATCGATTTGCTAAATCGTACGCATGATTTACTAATTCGTTCCATCGATTTGCTAAATCGTACAAATGATTTACTAATTCGTTCCATTGATTTGCTAAATCGTACGCATGATTCACTATTTCATTCCATCGATTTGCTAAATCGTACGCATGATTTACTAATTCGTTCCATCGATTTGCTAAATCGTACGCATGATTTACTAATTCGTTCCATCGATTTGCTAAATCGTACGCATGATTTACTAATTCGTTCCATCGATTTGCTAAATCGTACGCATGATTTACTAATTCGTTCCATCGATTTGCTAAATCGTACGCATGATTTACTAATTCGTTCCATCGATTTGCTAAATCGTACGCATGATTTACTAATTCGTTCCATTGATTTGCTAAATCGTACGCATGATTCACTATTTCATTCCATCGATTTGCTAAATCGTACGCATGATTTACTAATTCGTTCCATCGATTTGCTAAATCGTACGCATGATTTACTAATTCGTTCCATCGATTTGCTAAATCGTACACATGATTTACTAATTCGTTCCATGATTGAAATGCTACAAAACATCTTCGTATGAAGTCATTGACGACATTTTAGCAAAATCTACAATGCCCTGAGGCAGCCTATGATTGGCTCGTTTACCTGAAAGGCCAACTTCCTTGCAGCATTTGCCTCAAGCAGTGACACAACATCATTACCAGAACTACATAATGGCCTTATTTTAGATCCAAAGTCCAAATGTACATTATGACTCATAAGTAGGCTGTTCAGTCAGATGGAGGCCAACAGACAGACACAGGAGGCAAACAATCTCCACCTACCCCCGCATCCCCTACAAAAGATCTGACACACATTTGGTCCCATATGTAAGAAAACAAACTCTCAGTATAGTGGGCCTGACAAAGGGAGTAAATGACACATTGGCAGCACTTCATAAGAAACCTCTGGCAGCTGCTAATGGGTCTTAATGGCCTTCCTCAAGTCTGAGGGCTTCACACCCACCGAGACACTCCCTTTGACATGGCCTGGCTAAAAGAGACGGGGTGGTCTTCGGCCCGAAACGATTACAGGACGACTGTGAGGAGACGATGCCCAATTTTTGGTTCCATTTCTTCGATGCCATCATGGAAGCTAATGTCAAAATGTGGAGATTTTATAGAAAGCATGTGAGTAAGAGTAACTACAAACGGTTGCAGTAATGGGTAGCCGTGGCCTAATGGTGAGGGAGTCGGGCTTGTAACCTGAAGGTTGTTGGTTCGATTCCCACACCGGCAGGAATTGAAAGTGGGGATTGTGAGTGAACAGCACTCTCTCCACCTTCAACACCATGACTAAAGTGTCCTTGAGCAAGACACCTAACCCCTAATCGCTCCCCTTGTAAGTCGCTTTAGATAAAAGCGTCTGCTAAATGATGAAAAATGTAAAATGTAAAAATGTAACGCACTGAAAATCAATTGTATCTGAATGAGACTGCGATCGCAGATGCATTTCAAGCTCACAGTCCAGATGTACAGGACGTTCTAGTATTTCTGCCGCAGTAACAGTTTCAGTACTCAAGGGGGCGATAGAGTGAGCGTCAATTAAATTGAGCTGTTTTTCAGGTAACTATTCATTAATATCAACATGTTAACCCTGTGAAGGATTTTTTTTAATTTTTTTTAACTGGAACAGTTTATTGAACCTTTAGGCAAATTTAAAAAATTGCATGAGTATAATAATTGATATATCAGGCTTTTACGGACCATATAGTATAATATATAATATGGAGCTCACACAGCTCAGTTTTATTTAAAGGCTCAAACTGAGCAAAAATATTCAATTTGGTGCAGATGCTGATATTTATATGGCCAAAAAAGAACATTTTGATGCTTGCAATGTAAATCAATGAGATCTTTCTAACAGTATAGTGAATACTTACACTTAATGCATATAAATATCAGTCATCACTGCCAATAATATAGCTTAGTAAAATGATATTTAAAAGCTTATTTTATGAGCAAGTCTCTGTAGTTTTATAACATATAATGCAGTTGAACACGATGATGATTGACAGATTTCTTCCTCAAAAGCCTGATGATCATATTTGAGACTCAAAAAAACGATTTATGAAGTTGCTTCAGTCAACTTGTGTTCATCTTGAAATAGTACTAATAATATCAAAGTTTTTCTTACGCTTACTTCATTAAATATTTCACATTCACAGCAAAAAGCCATGAAGGTGGACTGAGAAGGTGTATCAGCAGTCTTTAAAGGGTTAACCGTTGCTCCGGCATGATAGCGGTTGACCTGAACGAGAACATTGACCATAAAGAACAGTAGAAAATAAAAAAATAAGTTCTTGTGCAACATTATGATTTGAGCGGACACATTTTGTAAAAGCTGTCCAGTGCGGTTTTCTTCCAGTGTTGGCCAAAGGGGCTTTTTAAAACTTCCGTTATTCCAGATTCAGAAATTATGCCTAGTTTCATGTGCATATGTTAACCTTGTTCTAATGGTCATGAATTTGGGGTGTTTAAAATGAGCAACCATGTGTCTAAGGTTAGTAATTTGCATAACCTCATCTCCATATAAGGGCTACATCTGCATTTTTATGAGGAACCTCACAGACCGAGCTGTAATACATTTACTCTACAGGTCAAAAGTTCAAGTGGTGCTCACTGCATAATCCAATGACTCTCTGGACTGAATGGGTGGAGCTTGACCGACTGCTGCTTAAGGATAGGGTGAGAGGCAGCGGTGGGTGGAGCCTCACGGTCCAACCACACCCACAAGCCTTGCCTTAGCCATAACTCCACCCATTACACCCAGCAGTGAGCGGCTTCTGCAGAAGTTTTTAATAAAGAAATATGCCGTTTCTTATCCTAACCCAAGCTTCATTTTTTGTTTGAAATTTAACTTAAAATAACGGTTTTCTATTGGAATATTCAACATGATCGTTTAGAAATGCTGATTTGCTGTTCAATAATTATTGGTGCTAATATCTACTTTAATTAAGTGAAATTTTACAATGTTTAAAGCCACAAACAGAAAGATTTTTTTTCAGGATTGTGTTGTACATCCAAAACCGATCACGGATAAATGTATGGTGGGGATTTGCTGCGAAGCATTGGTGGTTGACTGGATGGAGGCAGATCTCGATTGTGGGAAAGTCGTGAGTTTAAGGGGACCGAATGACCGGAGAAGTTCAGCATACGCCACCAGAGAGAAGTCTGTCGTTTCACTGGAAGATCCAGTTATGATTTTGATTAAACATTTCAAGAAAAAAATCCATTCACAAAATAGAGTGAACGTTCATTTCATGGAGACTAAGTTCACACTTGTCATGTTTGGTTCGATTATAACGAACCCTGGTGCGATTGCTCAGTTAGTGCGGTTCACATGTGAACGCTGCCATGCGGACCGAGACGGCTAAAAAGACGGGTCTCGGTCCGCTTCCAAACGAACTCTGGTGCGGTTCGATTGATATATGAACGCGACACGGACCAAACACATGTAAACGAACCAAAAACAGGACGTGACGTCACAAGATGAGACGCTACGAGTCACTGATTTGACGACGCGGGAAGATCGGCGTCTCCAAAATGAGTCGAGGGCAAACGTGGAGCGACGAGGACGTGAAGTTTCTGAAATCCTGCTGCTGTTTTGAATGTTTTGAACATTTGATGAGCTCTTCGTGATTCTCAGCTGGTGAAATAAAGCATGAAATGATGGCGTTTAATCCAGAACACGGCGTTGTTTTCAATGTTCGGCTCCGTCGCCAAATATACGTCATACAAGCCGACCAATCGGGTCGTGACCGTATCCCTACGCCTTTGGTTCGGTAACTTCAGGTTCGCTGTTAAAAATGCCAGTGTGAACGCTAAGAGGACCAGGACTATATGTTTTGTTTTTTGGTCCGGACCAAACGAACTGAACTAAAAACCACGAAACTTGATTCCTGAAGGTGTTTGTGATCTCAAAAAACAAAGCAACACCAAAGATCAGGTAAAAATGTTGTAAGTGTATTTTTGGTTTTGTGATATCATCAATGCAGCAAGTCAGAAATATCAATCCTCTCAGAAAAAAAAGCCTGAGGACAGTACAATACCCCACATATCTCCAAAGAGCACAGAAAAGCTCCCATCTCTAGAGAGAAGAGGATTTATCCACCTCGTCTTACATTCCCAACACGAGCATAGAGACAGCATTCAAAAGACAACGACAAAATATTATTTTACAAAGAGGAAAAAATAGAAACATCTGTTTACAGGTAGTTTGGTCACACATGCTCATTGCATCGGAACATTTCAAAGTCCTTCAAAGTCTTGAAAAATTCGGCACTCAAAAAAATACTGGTCGCTATTTATCCATCTACATGTAGAAAACGTTCGGTAAAAAACATTCCTCCGTCTAAATTTCTCTTTATATCAGAACTGGAAAAGCGCAGATCTGGTTGGAAACACTACCGACGCCAAATGACATGCTCTTAATGCTCTTGAGATAAAGCAGTGCTACTTCGATTGAAACCAAATCCCACAGATCGAGGGACTTTTCCATGGTTGAAGGGACAGTTCATCCAAAAAGTCTTCATCATCTCACCATCGTGTCATTAGAAACTCGAAAAGATGATGTTTGGCAGGAGGTTCACACATAGCAAACAATGAAAGTGAATCTCGAATGCTCCGAAAATGACAAAAACAAACAAAGTAGTGTGAGGAACAGAAAAAGCCTTCACTGAAAATCTCGTCTGACATCAATGAGAGTTGAGAACCGCAAAAATTCAATTTTCTCACACAAAAGTATCTAGCGACTTCCAAAATAGTCCATACGGTCAGTTTTTAAGGTGCTTTTTGTAATGGAAAAGAGCAGTGTGAACATTCTGCTAAATTTCTCTTTTTGTGTTCCCATACAGGTGTGAGGAAAACGAAAAACGACCAATTTTTTTTTGATGAACTTTCCATTTGACCATTCAAAGAAAAGCCAAAAGCACCATTTTTAGGCATTTTCATCTTATTAAAAAAAAAACCAAAACAATGGCTGCGACGCCAGACATTCCGGCATAATCCTTGGGGAAAAAAAAAGAAAAAAAGAAGTAATTCTATTCTTTTGCAGCTAGTTAGATCACATTCATATTTTAACTGTGATATGAATCATCATAAGTCACATCTTCTCAGTGCTGGTGACAAGACTGGCATGCTGTTGTTTACCACCCTTCAAAAGGAAATGGAATAAAACATGAAATCAGGTCAAAAATGTGAGCTACTAACAGGAATACGATGGAATTTTTGGTGTCTTAAAATATACTCGATATTTTTACAACCAACAGATTACCAATACAGTAAATATACCAATCGAACTCTTGAGGTGCTGTGAAGGAATCGGTAGAACTCTCCTTTAAAAAGCCGACAGCTAAAGCACGGACGACCGGACAGACGGAGATGCTCCGCGCAGGCAGCTGAGAAAACAAGAAATAGCACACGCAACGAACACATATGGCGGGAAAAACTCACTTTTGCATGCTGACATCCCAAAGGGATCTTCCATGTTTGGTTGCAATGCCAGCGAAACTTGGTAGTGATATGAATCGTGTTTATTTTACACCAAACGTCAAGCGAAGCGCACTTTCTGCTAAATCTGTAAACGTCGTGATGGATTTAATGCCCAAGAAACTCTGAGAGAGTAAATTGCATTACACAAACTGCCAATATTACACAATCCATCCTTAAGTAGAAGATCTTTTACAGACTGAATCCAGCGTGGTGGTTGCGGACAGCTGCGAGCGTCGTTTTTTGTAACTGTAGGAGTAAAAATGGCACTTTGCAAGATTGTACACGACGAAAAGAAACCCGAAGAACATAGAAACCCAGTCCATGCTTAGCAGCAGAGGAGCAAAAACAACAGGACGCGAGTGCCAAGGTAGGAAAAAGCCCTTAAAAACGTGCATACGGCGGAGAACACGCGCTGTAGAAAAACGGACGCGGACGAAACCGTCGACGATGAGCTGCAGCTACACAATAAAAAAAAAAAGAAGGAGATTTCACTTCAGAGTTCAGCTGGAGTTCCGCAGCAGTGCAGGTTTAAATGTCCATGTAGTCGTCTTCCTCATCGGACTCGCTCTCCAGGGAGGATTCCTGACTCGACGTCTCTTGCACCTCTAAAGCGGGCTGAGCGAGAGTGTCTTTCTTCACGTTAGCTGCCGACTGAGAGGACAGGATCACATTCTGATGGAGAAACCATTAGAGATGCAGAGAATGAGAACATGTTAAGAGCATCTCATGATCTGCACTGGACACTCAGAGGATTAGTTCACATTAACATGAAAATTAGCCCAAGCTTTACTCACCCTCAAGACATCCAGGGTTGGGGAGTAACGAAACACAAGTAACTTAGTTAAGATTTGAGTGACTGTGTTTCATTTGAAATGGGTGGTAATCAGATGACAGTTCCATCTGAAAAGTGTTTTAGATTACCAAAGTGATTACTTTGAGTTTTAATGTCATTTAAACAGCGATTGGTGATTCTCTGACTCTGACCGTCTGAAAAAGACGAGTTCAGTTTCATGTTTTCGAGTCATTTTATAATTCACTCGTCACTGCGACTTTTTCTCACAATTCTGACTTCTTTTTCACAGAATTGCGAGATTTAAAACTCACAATTGCAAGTTATAAAGTCAGAATTGGGAGATTAAAAACTCACAATGATCTTTTTTGTGTTTGTTTCACACTTATTAGTATTCCAAAGTATTCTAAAGTATTTAGATGAAGTCACTAAACTTGAGTAATGTAACGAAATACGTTACAAATGACTTTTCAAAGCATGTATTTTGTAATCTGTAGTGAAATACATTTTAAAAGTGACCCGCCCAGCCCTGAAGCCATCCTAGGTGTATATGACTTTCTTCTTTCTGATGAACACAGAGTTATATTAATAAATATCCTGACGCATCCAAGCTTTATAATGTCAGTGAACGAGTTTGAAGCTCAAGAAAGTGCATCAATCCATCATAAACATACTCCACACTACTCCAGGGGGTTAATAAAGGCCTTCTGAAGTGAACTGATGCATTTGTGTAAGAAAAACATCCATATTTAACAAGTTATGAAGTAAAATATCTAGCTTCCGCCAGACCGCCTTCCATACTCAACTTACAAAGAAAGTGTAGCTGGTACGTTTTTGTACTTCATTATACTGCCATTATAAAGCATGAATGCGTCAGGATGTTTATTAATATAACTCAGACTGTGTTCATCAGAAAGAAGAAAGTCATATACACCTAGGATGGCTTGAGGGCGAGTAAATCTTGGGGTAATTTTCATTTGAAAGAGAACTAATCGTTTAAAGTGCCACACCTAAAAACACATTTCTGCTTTCCTTTCAATTGAGATCAGTGAATTAAAAATACCAACCTTGAGTTTTTGTTTGGTCTCCTCAGAGATGCTACCTTTCGGCGAGAGCAGGGTGGGCGTGGGGGGCGTGACTGTGATCTCTGGGGGGAATTTAGCGACTGTGGAGGGAATCACCAGTTTGGGCATGTTGGGTGGGATTCTGGAGCGGATCCGACTCGCATCACCCTGCTTCAACGGGTCACTTTCTGGAGAAATGATTGAAATAAATAAAAAATAAACAATAATGTTATTTCATAGTTTAAAAGACTTAATTATTATTCTAAAAATGTGACCAACTGAAGTAGAGAATGAGGTGTTATATAATTAATTTACATATTCATATAACAAATAATTACACTTGCATTCGTTCATTTTTAATGTTGTGGAAAGAAGTCTCTTCTGCTCACCAAGGCTGCATTTATTAACATAAAATTGTGAAATATTATTACAATTTAAAATAACTGATTTCTATGTAAAAATATTGTAATCCGTAATTTATTCCTGTGATCAAAGCTGAATTTTCAGTGTCACATGATCCTTCAGAAATCATTCTGATGATGATTATCATCAATGTTGAAATCAGGACAGAAACAGTTATGCGTTTTTTCAGGATTATTTGATGAATAGAACGCTCAAAAGAACAACATTTATTCGAATCAGAAATCTAACATTATAAATGTCTTGACTGTCACTTTAATGCCTCCTTGCTTTAATTTCTCTAGAAATTAAAACCCTGTAAATACGTGAAATAACTGTGAGAAATGTTCATTCTTTGAAATGGTTTATTCAACCTTTAGACAAAATCTAAAAAAGGGTCGTATATGTGTTATTGTTAAATATCATTATTGATACATCACGCTTTTATGGTTCATATGATAACGTGAGTCACAGTTGAGAAGGAAAAACAGCTCAATTTTAATCAGAGGCCAAAACTGAGCAAAAGTATGCAATTGGAATATTCTGGAATGTCTTCAGTGAATATCTTTTGCGTGATTTATAATCAGGTTATTAATCAAAATTTATCCTTCTAAATATGAAATGACTTTCTCAAGTGTGTGTTAAAGCATTTCTTTTACTTTCCATCTTCAATCACTGAGTGAAAGTACATGTTATCAGTGTGTTTTGGGAAAGTTTCATGGTCGGAGCCAGAACTCAACCAACTCAGACCTTGAACAATCTGTGTGTGTGTGTGTGTGTGTGTCAGTATCCATAGATACAGATCCTGACTTTGTGAACAACTGGCATCCAGGCGAGATGAAATGATCTTTTAGCCTAGAAATGCTGACACATGACCTTGATGGGTCACTTGGTGCCTAAGCCAGGAAAATCAACGGAGATACGCTTATCAGTCCATATGTGGAAATTTTCGAATTTTATCTATTTCTTAACCAATCAGAATCATTTATCCTGAAGTAATGACGTAGCTTGGTGACCTGTGTGAAGTGTAACTGCTGCGGTTTCTTTTGAGTGCTGAAGCTGCAAACTAAAATTTCCTTCTTTATTTTTTAAACTCTGACTTGGGTCTTTAACTGTACACTTGTAATGTAAACCTTTGAGATCGAATGCATATAAATGTCAGTCGTCACTCTATATCTGCCAGTAATGTCTTAGTAAGATGATATTTGAATGCTGTAGTTTTAAATGCAATGCAACACAATGATGATTGAGAGATAAGCCTGATGATCATATTTGGACATGATTTTTCAAAAAAACGATCAAGTAAAGCGACGTTGCTTCAGTCCAGCAAGTGTTCATCTTAAATCATTAACAATATAAAAGCTAGAAAGGGGGATGTTTGTACAATTATCCTAAAAGACTAATTTTTCCACCTCAGGGATCAAGAGGTTTCATGCCCTGGCAATTTAGAGGCCTTAAAAATGATATGATAGAGCAGGCTTTATTCTTCTTGACATTAGAGTAGTATTCCGGGTACTGTCCTCCTCCCCTCATGTGTACCTGTGCTGGAGTGCGTGGAGCAGGACGGCGGCTCGTGACCGGCCCACTCCTGGATCTGAGAGACGCTGGCCATCTTCATCTGCTGACACAGGTGCGACTCGTGCTGGCGGTACAGCAGACCCTCGGTCGCTGCCTCCTCTCGGTCCTCTACACAAACAAACGCCACACACACACACGTGCCGTCAGTCAACGCTCCGTACTCCACAGCGTGAGCTTTTAAGATGAAGCGGTCACGACACAATAACCCCGAATGACGATGTATTGCTTTTATTCAGATTTCCTTTTTTAATTCAAAACATTCACACACTTTATATGTTCGTCGATCTGATCTGTTGGATTTGTATCGCGTAAATTCATCCACTTCACCCCAAATACACGAAAGTAAGCGGCCGGTGAACTGGGAGGAAAGTAGAGTAAACTTTATAGTGTAATCGACTAATTTGACAGTCGTTTAAACGAAAGTTGTCTTGTGTTGTATGATCTATTTGAAACACTTAACCCTGATGTTATGTTGCGGGTCAATTTGACCCGTTTGCATTTTCTAGTTGTTGGAAATGCTGTTTTTTTTCTTGATATTTTGTGACTTTTTCTCGTTTATCGTCATGAACATGCATGCAAAGTTTCAACATGCTGGTGTTTTTTGACATATACAAACAAAATCACTGTTACGTTCGCCGGGTCGATTTGACCCGGGTATTTTAACGCTCTACTGACCCAAAATAATGACATTTCTTGGTTAAATTTTGTTATTTTATTTTTTTACTACCTCATGAAGCTAAAAAATGAGGTTTTCCACACTTATTTCAATGCAGAAAAATATTTTGATGTGTGTGAAGTGCAAGAAATTCATATGCAGAAAGCTTCTTGGCTTTATGAAATGATTTACAAAACGGCCAACTTAGAAAAGTACATATTTTCATTATACAGCTGCATTTAATTGTTCAGTTACTGTTTATTTTCAAATTTTATCAAAACAAAAGTTTTAAAAAAAAATGGTTAAAAAATATTTTCATTGAATCATATCTTCAGATTTGTTTGGAATATTTGACAAATGTTGATGTTAAAAGTCTTTGAATCTTTGTGGTTTTTCATAGTGTGATTTTTGAGGAATTGTATTGAATCCAATTAGAGTCGATTCAACAGAGTCCAACATGAGTCCAACATGAATCCAACAGAGCAACATGAAAAATCGACTAGTTTTCAGACAGAAGGTGCTGCAACAATGTAAATTGTAAGAAAAATAATGACTTTTTTGAACAATAAATGATGTAAACATATTCTAGCAGAGCCCATAAACACAATTATGATCCTGTAAATGAGTGTAATAGTAGAACCCCTTTAACAACAACACTAAGATTTGTTTTTTGGTGATATCTGCATTTGCGTATATGCTCATGTTCAGCACGCATGTTTACTGCGAACGTCATTTGACGCACAAAAGATTTAAAAGCAGTTTCGTCTGCTCACCAAGGCTGCATTCATTTAATTAAAAATACAGTAAAAACAGCAAACCTGTGAAATATAATTTAAAGCAACTGTTTTCCATTTTAATATATTTTACAATACAATTCACATCCAGTGAAAAATCAAAGCTGAATTTCCAGCATCATTCCTCCAGTCTTCAAAGTCACATGATCCTTCAGAAATCACTCTGATATGATGATCTGATGCTCAACAAACATTTAATGTGTACAGAATGGATTTTTTGATGAATAGAAAGTTCAAAAGAACAACGTTTATTTGAAATATAATCTTTTGTAACATTTATAAATGTCTTTACATTTACATATCCTTGCTGAATAAAAGTATTAATTTCCTTAAAAAGACCCCAAAACTTTTGAACAGTAACGTTACAAAAGCTTTATATTTCAGATAATAATCAAAGTGTTTCTTGTGCATCAGATCATCACATCAGAGTGATTTCTGAAGGATCATGTGACACTGAAGACTGGAGGAATGATGCTGGAAATTCAGCTTTGATCACTGGATATACTGTAAAATACAATCAAATAGAAAACAGTCATTTAAATTGTAATAATATTTACAACATTACTGTTTTTACTATACTTTTAATGAAATAAACGCAGCCTTGGCGAGCAGATAAAACTTCTTTTAAAAACATTAATAATCTTACCGATCACAAACATGTGAATGCTAGTGAATCTGCTCATGATGAAAAGGAATTTTTGACAAGCTTTATTACGGCTTTCATTTGGCCTCTCAAGGACACACACAGGGCCTTTCTGTTGTACACATGCACGCTTAACACAATCACGTACTTGAGCATTCATCCTTGTTTCCTTAGCAACCGAGCATGAAGCAAAAACACGCCTGTGTGTGTGTGTGTGTCTTACAGGAGGAAGAGCGACAGCTGGCTCTGTTAGTAATGAAACTTTTAAAGTTATAAGCTGCATGTTGACAGCAAGTGGCTATATAGAGAGAATCATAAACGGGACGTATAATTTCATGAACAAACACGCCCTCTTCTGGCCACATGCGGAAATTGTGTGTGTTCCAAATCATACACCACACTACTCAAACTTACTTTACTTAAATAAAGTGCACTATGCACAGTCAGCAACTTTCCTTTATTCATACAAAATCCCAGAGGACCTCCTACATTAGCCAAAACGTATCAGTTTGTGACTGATAGACCTTCCAAGTGTATTTCTTTTCTTTTCATATATTCTCATTATTTGTCGGTACTGTCAAAATGACTATTTTACAAAATTCGAACAAAAATGAACGTTTTTTTAAATAAGTTTCATCTGCATGTATTTGATCAAATACAATAAAACAATAATATTTACTACATTTCTATGTGAACATACTCCAGTCCTCAGTGTCACATGACCCTTCAGAAATCATTCTAATACGCTGATTATAAATATCTTTTGATCAACACTTGATGAATAAAAGTATTCGTTTCTTTAAAAACAAATCTTACAGACACTTATTTAAATTAAACACAATGGTTTTAAATGTTTATCGTTTCATACTGCATTTTGTTTATACGTATACGTGCAGTACGCTAAGCACTATTCTTTTATGTGTCACTGCAAACTTTATTGGATTATTTGATACAGTACCTGTGTGGGGCAAGAAGGCCATGCTTGCTATTGGCTGGCTGGGCGTCTTCCGCTGCTGCGATTGGTCGGGTTGGCTGGAGGGCGGGCAGTAGATCTGTGTAGCGGCGCTGTGCGTCTGTGGCTGTATGAGAAGAGGCCGAGGGGTCCTGCTCAGCTTGGCCTCCCCGTCCTGCGTTGATGCCGTGTACGTGTGCGTGTGGAGGCACGGCGTGGAGAATGATGCCGGGAAGAAAATGTCTCGCTGGTCTTTGCTAAACTTGGGAGTGCTGGGCGCATCACTGGAGCTCTGCGAGACAGACAGGACAGAAAAACAACAGTGGCATGAGCATCTCTTTCAATACTTCAATATATGCATATGCGTCCGAATTTCACGAGAGGCGACTAAAAATCTCTTTCAGTAGCCAATGAGCTTCGATTTCACTCGCCTGTAATTGAGTTACCGATTAGATATAATGTCATCGCCTGCTGAGCTTTCCGCACCGTCGCTTGGCTGAGAGGAGAGCGGCGTCTGTCGTCACGTGCACACTCGACACGGGAGAACATGCAGGACTCCCGATCGGATCAGTGTTGGGTCACCATCACAGTTTGTCACGGCAATTTAAACATCGAAGTGCAAGAAGACGCTCTGTGAGAAGTGTTGTGTTCGCCCTCATCTGAAGCAACATTGTGCTCTCTTTCCAGTCTTCTTGTGCTTGAATGGACAATTTCACACAATATTATGTCAAAATGCTCATCTTGGCGAGTATCCTAGTAAACATAGTCGGTTATGGCTGAAGTGAATGTAAAAAATCGAGAAAGAAAATGCTTGTGTAACAAGCATTAATATTGGATCTGTGCATTAACTCTTAAAGTGAAATTTCATTTTCTGTCATTAACTACTCACCTTCAGGTTGTTCCACATCTGGAAGACCTTTTTTTTTATCTTCGGAACAGATGTTAAGATTTTTTTTTTTTTTAAATTTAATTTTAATTTAATTTTTAATTTTTTAAATTTAATTTTTAATTTTTTTAATTTAATTTTTTATTTAATTTAAATTTAATTTAATTTTTAATTTTTTTAATTTAATTTTAATAATTTTAATTTTTCATCCGCTTTTATCCAAAGCGACTTACAAGGTGGAGCAATTAGGGGTTAGGTGTCTTTAGTCATGGTGTTGAAGGTGGAGAGAGTGCTGTTCATTCACAATCCCCACCTTCAATTCCTGCCGGTGTGGGAATCGAACCAACAACCTTCAGGTTACAAGCCCGACTCCCTCACCACTAGGCCACGACTACCCCATTCCCCATAGAAAGCAACAAACGTCATTCAAGTTTCAGAAAGGAATTAAAGACGCCGTTAAAACAGTCGACGTGACTGCAGTGGTTGAACCTTAACGTTATGAAGCGGCGAGAATACTTTTTGTGCTCAAAAACAAAACAAAAATAACGACTTCAACAAATTCATCTGTCTCCTGTCATT